>CM067507.1:32642887-32817887 GCA_034509495.1 Acestrorhynchus altus
TCCTCTAAAGGAAGGAAGAGACGAGAGAAAAGAGGCAGGTGTGCCGACATCAGCTTTTGTGGATCCTCTCTCTCTCTCTCTCTCTCTCTCTCTCTCTCTCTCTCTCTATCTACTCTCTCTCTCTCTCTCACACACAGGCACACCCATCCATCCATCCACCCCCCTCCCACACACACACCTTTGTTTCTTTTGTACTTCTTTTGTACTCATCTCAGAATGTGAGTGTATTGTCCTAAATATATTAATCATCATCATAATTATAATATATAATTATATATAAATATATAATTTCTCATGACTTCCAGTATCCTCACGAGCCAAGAACACAAATCATAACCATGTCCAGGAACAAGTAGAACAGACAATTAATAAATTAATATACTGCTACATTCATTTGCAGCCACTGCTGACACAGATGCGCAAATACACACACAACTAGTGCCTAATACCAGGCCTGGGCTGGTGAGGTATAAAGCCTCCAGCACTGAGAGGTGGAGACTTCGGGAATGATGGTGCTTCATCCAGTACTTTTGGGATCAGTTGGGGGTGAGGTGGGTAGTCATTATCCAACATCTTAACCTCAGTAATGCTGAATAAAATCAAATCGTCACAACAAAGCTCTGAGAATTTTACTCCAACAAAACAGGGATAAACATTTTATACATACATTATACATTCATATAGGATATTATAATATTATAAAATATTCATATTTTATGTAGGCTTTCAAAGTGCTGTTGTATGACTATGTGTCATTTTGGCAGATAAATGCATGTAGAGAAGCTGACTTAAATACATAATTAATAATAATAATAATAATAATAATAATAATAATAATAATAATAATAATAATAATAATAATAATAATAAAGTGGTCTTTTATGGTTTCAGTGCTGTACATCCCACCTTAACAGGTGCCACTGTAAGTGTGTAAGTGATCAAAGTTTTTCACTTCATCTAATGTTATGGCTGATCAGTGTACATGTGTGTTTATTGCCTTTAAGTCACCTGATTCAACTTCCATGCTGGCTAAAACAGCCAAAGCCAAACGTAACAGAAAAGGCTTCTATTTATCCTATCATCACCATAGAACATGTGTTTTCAGAGCACCCAGTCATACAGGCCTCCGTGCCAGTCCTGCTGAGAGAAGCCACCCCAGTGGACATGCCAAGCCAACCCAAACGGAAAGTGGAAGAACCGCACCAGTAGGCAATAACAAGGCACTTCCACTGGTGTTATTAAAAGCAGACTGTGAGTTCCCCATGCTGTAAGAACCAGGTGGTCCTAGTGCATAGCTCTAGGAGCTAAATCGACATTGTTTGTTTAGTGGCACCGGAGCAAACTCTCGGAGGATTGTAAAACGCGTCGGACCATTGACTTGCAGTAAATCGTATGAGCAGGACAATGGGAAAGGCTTGAAAAGAATCTAATCAAGTCATTTACTGGCACTTGGCTAAATGAGTTGTGTACTTAAAGGGCCACATTATCATTAGCACCTGCAGATAACAATGGACCGGGGTCTCTGGAGGGTGTTAAGAAAATGCTGAGGCTCAGCTTTTTATAATCCCTTCTTTCTACCACAAAATACACATCTGTGCCCTGGAGGTGCATCATTAACTAATGGAATACACATTACTTTACCGAGATAGTGTCGCAATTAAAATGCATTCCGCCAGGATGTGGACATTGGTAGGGAAATGTTTGCTTTTGGATTTTATTTGATAATACTTTTGGAGCACGCTCTAAAATGGGTTCCTAAATGACTCTTGGTGTAGACATATGGTTCTAGGAAAAACAGCTAACTAGATCTAGAATATTTACATATCCATAAACTTTCAAAGGTTCATAACATTCACAATAGATTTACAAAACTGGATCTTGAAAGTACAGTCCATTAAAAGCTTTCTGGGGAGCTCTGCTACCCTGTTGGCCCACCAATAGCTTGGATACAAGATGAGATACAGTTGAGCATTGAAGCACACACAGGCCATCCTGCATCACATATTGCAGCTGGGCCTGTAGATCCTGCACTGACAATTACTCATAGGTTGCTGAAGTTGGCATCCCAGCTGGTCCCATAAAGGCACAATTGGCGATAAATCTGGCAACCTTGCAGACCCTTGTTTAGATCCTGTTTGTTGTGTGTGCCCTCATGTATCCATTGCTCCCAACATCTCCAACAGCTTGGTCAGAAGGTGTTAGATTGTTCATTGGAACAGCCATCCTACTTCTCTCAGTCCAACAATGACCCCTCTTAAAATCTGCCAACTGGGCAAAATGTTGTTGATTGCATCATAGAGGCATGTGTACCATTCAAGGATCCCAAAGATGTATTCTAGACAAAAGTAGCCTCTTAGAATCTTTTTATAGTATTTGACATCTTTATATGTCAAGACCCAGTGTTGAATCATACCACACCTGTAATCATTTACATATCTGCCTGAGACAGGACTGCATTTTTATTATTATTATTATTATTATTATTATTGTTATTATTGTTTATGCCATTTTCCAATTTTCGCCTCTACGAATTTAGACATGCCAATTACCCATCCCTCCTAAGTTGTCTCCCACATCACATACCTGCTCCCAGGGCCAGGAGGGAGAGATCGTCCACATGTTTCCTCCGAGTCATGTGACGGATGCCTACCGCCTCTTTTCGAACTGCCGCCATTTTGAACAGAACTCCGGATCCCCAGTTCTGATGCAATGGACGGCAGACGCCTGTGCCGACCAGCAGCAAACTTGAATGTAATGTGGGAAGAGCGCCATCTACATACCCCCCGAGGGAGAGAAAGTCAATTTCTCTCCCTCTGGACCCCGGCTGCCAGTGGTGAGCAGCATGAACCTGGATTTGAACTCGTGATTCCAGGATCATAGGAGCACATTAGCCCATTATGCCACTTGGCACAGAACTGCATTTTGAACTGACATGTCTAGCTGCATTTTTTGACAATGAGTGTAAAAGAGGTTCTCAAACTTCTGCAGAGTCCACATTAAATTCTCCACTCCAACCCCAACACATATGGATAAAGCACAAATGTGCATTATCTATAGGGACCTGAGAACTGGTTTGGGAACTGCTGCTTAATGGCACTGCTCCAAATGACTACTTTCTCCTTTCTCCCTTTCAACCTCCTGAAATCCATGAGTTTTATTACATCCAAAGGATTACCAGGTTACAAGAGGAAGTCTGGAACCAACAGTTCTGTGGAGTTCAACAAGTTCAAGGGGTATATATGACAATTCACTAAACTCTAAATCATACACTGTTCCTTCCTATACCTCTTTGCGTAGTATTAATGGAATGCTAACATCAGGACAGTTTTTGGTTTGAGTCGTAGATTAGTCTTGTTGTTCTGAAGTGCTTTAGAAAAATGTAGGCCATTGTGTTCAGGCATTTATCTCTCAGTAGAGGAAACCTGAGGGCCAGTCCAATTCATAAATGTCCTGCATGCACATCCCTGCTCCTCAGAGAGCATTGTGAAGTTTTCCGGAAGCATCCGGAAGAACGACACGGCCACAAAAGGGCAGTGATATGTCTGTTCAATGAGGCAGGGAGCTCAGGCGATGGGAAAACAGCTCCACAGCCTCTTTCTGAAACCGGAGAAGCCGTGGAGATCCGTCAGCCAGGGGAGATACGATACGGCACTCTTTCAGTCACCGTGCAGAGCCCTGAACAATGCAGGGGAACGCTGGCTGCACCTTCACCTGTGATTCTGCCAGGCCAAGAAAACAGACGACAGATGTTGCCTTACAAAAGGGCAAGAAAAGGAGTTCCACAGGAGGTGAAATCCTTGTGAAAGGCTGGGGAATAGCTTGCATAGAGCTAGTCTCATTGTGTCGCACATCTGTTGGAGAACTTTTGCTAAAAACAGATAGAAAACTGTCATTACAGGAACATGACTGACTCTCTCATAACACTATTTTTGATACAAAATTAATAGAGGATTTTTAGAACTACTGCTTTACAGTTCTCAAGCCTCTTAGACACAACATTTTCATACAAATACTGTCTGTAATAATTTCATTTGTGTACAATATAATATTCATTCAATATTTTAGATCATATTTTGACAAATACTTTTTGAAGAGTTAAGTTTCTTGTAATTGTTTACATTCAGTGTTTTGCTATATTCAGCATTTTTAAACAGTTCAGATATATAATCATATATATATATAACTAGTTAACTCAAACAAGGACAAAATTAGCTAAATACTAACTATTTAAATAACTAACAAGCTCAAACATGCATCAATGAATTAAATAGTAAATAATTATTTAGCTAACCAATGAACTTATAAAAGTTAATAACTAAGTAACTCAAAAAGTTCATAACTAACACAAAACATACATAAGTAACTATCACAAATAAGTACATGCATAATGAACAACTTAATGTACATTACTAACTCAAAAAATACCAATGCAATGATCTAACCTACCGACTCAAAAAGTGCATAAGAAATTCAAAAGCATATAATTAACTACAATGTACTAAATCAAACACACAGTAAATTACTAATGTGTTAACTATTCAGTAAATAATGTATTAAAGTACATAATTGATTTACTAATTAATTAATTAACTCAAAAGTACAAACCAAGTCAAGTAAGTATATAATACATAATGAACTAACTTACTAACTCAGTCAGGTACAGTAAATAACTAATGAGGTACTTTCTTAATTACATGAGGTATTACACTACACGACTAAATACCTAAATAATTAAATTACTAAAACAAGTAGGTCTCTACTGAACTACAACGAATGTAATTAAAAGTTAGAAACAAGCATTTCCCACTCATCTCTGTCCCACACTGACAGGATTATCTTCATCAGCACATACCACGCTAAAGTTTTCTACTAAGCCCACATCTCCAAAACACTAAGGCAGGCAGACAGGATGCTAATGAACGTGTAGACGGGGAATAGAATGAGATTACCAGGAAGACCTGATTTGAATGTGATAAACTTGAGCTTAATTTAAACAGCTTGTCAAACTCAGTGCCTATTAATGTGGAAGAAAGTGCGGAAGGGGAGCGGCAGGGATTAGTGCCTGTGTAACTAGACTCTACCTTGGCATTCAGGTTGGAGTACTGAAATTCAACTACTGTGAAAGGAATTTGTCACTGTATTTGTCACCAGCAATGAAGACGTAACCTCTGACACACTTAAATCATTAATGAATAACCAGTAGACAGTTAACATTCACTAGGTTTGACCCAGTTGAGGATTAGCCTGATTTCTGTCTGTCTGTCACGGACAATGAACTTTATTAGAAGAAACCAGATTCTGAGATTAATACATTATAGCTGGAATATGCATAGATTAGTATACAGTGTGTATTGTGAGTATATTCTTACTGTTCTTGTAATTGTCAAGTAGGAGCATCTCAGTGCTTATTATTTGCATATTTTGACACATTTACATAATCCAACAACCTAATCTGAAAGGCATGTTTGCCTTCAACATAATGAGCTGGAGACAGCATTGCTTGTGGAGGTATGTGTGGATAAAGGCTTATAGTCTGCATTGTTGATAAATAGGACATTCTCAGTTTAGTTTCTTCATCTTCCTCTTCTTCCTATTATTATTATTATTATTATTTTTATTTTTATTATTATTATTCATTGTCTTTGATTCATGATGGCTTCAGCAGTCACACGTTCTCTCAGACAGCTGTCTGTTCCAGTGACAAAAACACTCTAATTACATGTCAATAATTCAATGCTTAATTTTAATGGCCAAGAGAGCTTCATTTATTCTACGTCCACACTGCCATACAAGTGATTAGCAAGGATGAAAGATAAAGCTTTGGGGAGAGAAAAAGAGACGAAGATAATAGAGGAGCTGCTATTCTTCTCATTCCCTCATTCTCTCTTTCTCCATACTCTCCTGAGGTGGAGCGAGGTCTTGTGGATTGCTGAGTCAACAGATTTGATTGCTACTGTCTGAGGGACTAAAGGCAGGATGAGAAGCGCACACACACACACACACACACTGGTTTGTTTTTATATAATGTCAGTAGGTATTGCCATGGATCATACATATCATCACTGTTATGACAAAGCTTTCAAGCATGATATCACGACGTACATGAGCTGTAGCACTAAAAGACCCTACAATCTACAACATACAAATACATACATTAGACCAGATTTGGTGCAACCAGATAGAAAGAAATGAAAATGCCAATCGAGAATGAACTATATCCTTAACATAACCCAACCCAATGGAGGTCATTGTGAATTCTAAAATATATGGGAAACATGCAAGATATGTCTGTGCAAATGCTGCGTACTTCCTGGGATGGAAAGTGCTCCTGAAAAACATTCAACATGGACTAAAACAGTGTTTCTCAACCTTGGTCCTGGAGGCATCCATGCCCTGCACATTTTCGAGCTTCCCCTGCTCCCAACATACCTGATTTACCTAATCAGCTAATTAACAAGACCTTACAGGGGGTTTAAAGCAGGGAATTCACAAAAGTGTACAGGCCAGGGGTGCCTCCAGGACCAGGGTTGAGAATCACTAGACTAGAATATCAAAGCATTGTTTCCAACATCTTGTGGAACCCATGCCATGAAGAATTAAAGCTGTTTTGAGAGCAAGGGAGGCCCTGTCTAGTATTAGCAGATGGTTCCTAATAAAGTGTCCAGTAGGAGTATGTGCCACCTTTCCTCACAAATATGCTTTTTTCTAATAAAATGTTACCAAACCAAAGTTCTGTCTTTAAACTAAACTGTATGTACTGCAATTAAGATTAAGAATGAGATTAAGATTAAGATTATAATCCATCTGTAACAGTGAATTTACCACCAGCATTTAAACCCCTGATAATATGTCCATGTGGTTCTCTTATGGGTCACTCAACTGAGAACCAGAAAGTTCTGTTCACGGGTTCCATGAACCTCCCCTCCCTATATTTGTTTTTATGATTGATAAAAGCAGCTTTTGTAAACAAACAAATAATAACCACTGTTTATCTCTGATTGCTCTAAAAATTGCACAAAACACACACACACACACACACACACACATACACACACACACACACACACACACAAACATACACACACTACAAATTACAACGCGTGTAGAGTCAAACTGTTCACTGTTTCTGGGTTTGAGACTGTTGCTGTTATAATTAAATCTCTCTATTCATATCCATGACATGCATGTGGAGTTAATTTGTCTGCTCTATTTTCATTCTGCATTAATATTTATTTGCAATGCAGCACTGAATGATTTCTTTCATAAGTTGCGATAAAACGAGGCGTTAATTTATGCTACATAAAGCCTGTACACTGGGGCTGTAACAAATCTTTGCTTGCTTCACAGTTTCTTTTCTGTGATGTCAACTCCAGAGGGAGTCTGTGGGCTTTTTGTTGAACTGTTATTTCTGAAACGCGTGAAAAAGCAGGAAGTTTGGTTAAGTGGGGAAAGAAAAGCAATAGAAAAAGCCTGGATCCCCCCCCCTCCTTCTTCCCCAGCTCCCTCCACCCCACCCCCAGCTTGATTTGTCCTAAATGAAGGCATCTCTGCATGCATTCCTTGTGTCCTCTGACAATGGTCCTAGTTTCTTTGGGCCTGAGCGGGTGCTGAGCTCTTGCCTTTGTCCGCTGATTAACTACTTAATTCACGTCTCAGCTTGCTAATTGCATGGCCTGTATAGCTTCCCTGTATTACTGTTAAAACTAATGAGACAATTAAATCTCTGGCTGGAGCCATCCCTAAGTGCCCCCCTACCTCAAGGATAGTGTACAGAGAGTGGATTTGTACCCCTCGTGTAAAATAAAAATCAAAATAGAAAATTGGGCTAAGCCTTTTTGGGAAGAAAAAAAATAAATGTATTGATTTGAAGCTGCTTTATAATTAGGCTCTAGAGTGAGTCAGTGGGTGAGTGAGAGAGTCAGTGAGTCAGTGAGTGAGCCAGGGAGGGAATGAGGCAGGGAGGGACAGAGAGAGAAAAGCAGCATTTAAGACAAAGGCTTTATCAGACAAAAGGCAAAGAAATGCCTCCATTTGATGGATGACTGTAATGTTGAACTCGTGAGGGTCATCTTGTTTGAATCTAGGCAATCGTTCAACTGTGTGTGTTTGTTTATGTGCACAAGCAGATTTTGCTTGGAAACCCAGACAAAAAACAAGCTCAGTCTATTTAGCAAAACCATTCAGACCTCATATTTTGTAAAGTACTGTTTAATTTACCTCCAGGCACAATGTTTCAAAGTGTTCCTGTCTGATTACCAGGGTTTAGAATTGTACGTTAGCTAGTCATATAAGCATAAAACACAGAACACTGTGGGAAGAGCAGGAGGCAAACATCAATGCAGGTAAAGATTTATTTACAAAATAAGTAAACAAATAAATAAGAAAATGAAACAAGAACTAAAACAAGAAAACAGACCAAAAAACTGACCCAACTAAGGCACAACACATACACAAAGACCTGGAGTAGATTACAGGGCAGGGCCACAAAGGAGGCACAGGTGGGAACAGTGATGATGAGGCGGGGCAAAGGCAGAGACAAGACGGTAAACACAACAAGACAGAACAGAGACAGGCCAGGAAAGACAAGGAACAAGACAGAAACGTGACAAGCAGTAGCTCTTTCCCAGAGTGTCCTTAGTTCCCCAGAGCTGTCATTTCTGAAAGCAGTCTGCATTGTGAAAAATGAAAGCCGAAAACACCATCTTTTTCTCCGTCTTTGTGGAAATCAACTTCTTTTTCAGATCTTTAGACAGTTGTTAGAGTTCCTAATTGCAACTGTTCACATATATCAGGCTTAATTTGCTATATAATTATATATGATTCATTTATTCATAATGTTAGAGTATCTAAACACTGTACAAGACAAAAAAATATTTTTATGTTTTATGATTTTTTTTTATGCTACAAAAAAAGTGACAATGTTAAGTCTTTTAGTTAATATGTAAGTATGTTTTCTTTCGGCTTTTAGGGGTCCCCTTTAGACCCCTTTAGGGGTCGCCACAGCGGATCATCATATTTATGATCCACATTATTGCACAGTTTCTTGTTTCGTTGCTATGTACTTGTACTGAACAATGACAATAAAGTCGAATCTATCTATCTATCTATCTATCTATCTATCTATCTATCTATCTATCTATCTATCTATCTATCTATCTATCTATCTATCTTCTTGACGCAACCCTCACCATTTATCCGGGCTCGTCTATACATTGTTAAAGAATTACAAACACACTGTTTTAAACAGAAATAAATACTAACAGTTAATTAACAGCCAACACTGTGAGGGCTACATTCATTAAGTCTGTAGTAAAACTCTTCATCTACTCTGTTTTTCTTTTGTTGGTCAGTTTGTTGTTGTTAACTGGGATTGAATCCAATCAACAATAAATCAATCAAACTTGCAATAAATACATCATTCAATCACTATAAAATCACTTCAGTTGTGCCAAACACTCCCAACCACACTTCACCTCAACCCTAACCTTAGGCCTGGTTTCCAAATTTAAACTTCCTCTTAAATCTAAACTTTCCCTTTTTAATCCAAACTCGAAAGCTGCTGATAATCAATTCAGTTTCATCAGGTAGATGGTGGTGAATCTCAGCACTGGTGGAAAAGCTGTAAAGTGGGTCACTAAATGAAGTCTTACACACATTGCAACACACTGAGGAGGTTTTACGGGGTGCACAGACCCAAAACAGCAGACGTTGTTTGATTAGCCTTTTAGACTCTTTCAGATCAATAGGAGAGCAGGAATGAAAACCAGTTCTTCAAGAGCAATGCAGAAACCCCCGCTGTCCATTAACAGATGAAATAAGAGCGAACAGCATGAGCACAAAAATGATGCTTTCTCGCTGTGCTGAAACATTCAGGTGCCTCTACAATACACTGCAAATGCTAATTGCATCTCTAGAATTCCTGAAACATCTACAGGTGCTACGTCTTTGCTCACCACTGGAAAAAGCTGACAATTCCTGGACCACAGAAATTAAATGTGCAGCTTAAAAAGCTGAAAAACCTGCACAATTCACTTCAAATGTTGGGGCACAACCTTTCTACTGAAAGCACACAGCTAAAGTAAGTTGCACCCATTGCTGACACAGATGTGCAACTGCACACACAGCTTTTCTAGTCCCTGTAGAGAAGCACTACCAGTTGAACAGGACTTTCTCTGATATCTGGAATGATATAGCTCCATCCACTACTTGGATGAGGTGAAATTGGGGATGCAATCAAATCATGCCATGCTGCAAAACCTAGGAGAAAGCCTTTCCTGGAAAGCAAAAATAAACTCTTTAATACCCATGATTTCTGAATAAACCTAGAAAGAGCATGTGTCCCATTACTTTTGTCCATATAGTGCATAACATATACTTGTTATATAAATTATAATTATTTCATAAAACTCAAAAAACATGCTCTGATAAGTTCAGTGCATTTGTTAGACATTAAATTAGTTTGATACAGAAGCCCCCGTAAAATGGGGCTTTCAGGGTGAAACAGATCAAGATTCTTCCCAAGAGGTTAAAACATCACATTTTATAGGAATTATCTGTTATTTGTACAGCATGCTGGAAAAGTGGGTGGAACTTTGTGGGGTCCTGAACAACCTGTCCTTGAATATTGCAACACTGACTTCCCTGTCTTATGTTTTTTGTTAATTAGCTTTTATTTGTTCATCTACAAATCCTTCATTTGGGTTTTCATTTGAATGTCTTATTATCAATAAAAAGACATGTTTACACACATTAATACATTATTCATCAAGATTTGATACATCATGTTGTATAGGCCATAACATATTATTATGTGTGTGTGTGTGTGTGTATACATACATATATATATATATATATATATATATATATTTTTTTTTTTTTTTTTTTTTTTTTTTTTTTTTTTTTTCTAAAAACAGTTTAATGATGCTTCACCCAACAGCACAGCATAGCTGTACTGGTGATTTTAGAAAGCTATAAATAAATAAAGCTGATATTCTTCAGGGTGTAATATTTCTCTGTAGCTTTTGTTAACAGTAAACAATGTGTGTACTACTACACTACAAGCCTGGTAACTGTACTGTACAGCCAGTGTGTGTGTGTGTGTATGTATATATATATATATATATATATATATATATATATATATATATATATATATATATATATAGAGATTTTTTTTTTTTTTTTTTTTTTTTTTGCCTGTTTACTGTAACAATTACATGAATTTCATTACACTGTGTTTACTAGTCTTTACTCTCTGTGGTGAAAAACACACATACAATTTTTATCTTGTGTTCACATCCTTATTTAAAAGTTAGTGAATAATAAATAAATAAATAAAGAAAGAAAGAAAGAAAGAAAGAAAGAAAGAAAGAAAGAAAGAAAGAAAGAAAGAAAGAAAGAAAGAAAGAAAGAAAGAAAGAAAGAAAAAGTTTAGATTTTTTTGCAAAATATTAATTTCAGAAAATAAATAGGACTTGTGTCTTAAAATGTAGAGAAAATATCAAGTTTAAGTAGTTTCCAATAGAACATTTATTCACTCATTCAGACTTTAATTTAATTAAAATCTATTTATTTTATTTACATTTTATTCTAATGATTTATTTTTTCAGTGAAATACAATATACAACATACCTTTCCATCATAATTTTAATATCACTTTAAAGAACTATGAAATCTAATGGTTAAACAAGATTATTCCTTCATGTAAAAACACTAATAGAGTTCCTCTACACCGTCAGTAGAATTCTGCTCCCATTTGTGCCTTGTTGTCTTCTTGTTGTCCACTAACAGTGGTCAGATAAAGCGGGAATGCAATTCATCACAAATGGGATCATGCCAAAAACTTGGAACGCTTGGCGCTGCTCTCTGGGCAGCAGTATTACAAGAGCCAGTTCCACTTCCAGCAACTGTTATCTAACCTCATCATTTTAATGAGGGTTACATTCCTCAGCAGAATGATGAGCCTGAATTAACATTAGGTCTTTAATGATGTATAAATGCTTTATTATTCATTTAATTTTTATTGGTAAATGCTTTGTCTTTCTGCTCTTTCTGTCTTTTTGCTAATTGTCTGCTTGATTTTTGTCTCTGAAGATACCCATGAAGTCCTTCAGTGGGTTATTGTGAAATGGTTATTGATGGTTATAGAGAATCTTACAGTTATAGCTTAAATTTGAGCTTAAAGCTCCAATTTATTTACAGTGTGATTCAATTTTACAGCCTTACAATGCCTTGCATGTACCACTCCACCACAAATCTATCAATATGCTATCTTGTGGCTTCAATATATCATCAGTTTGCAAACGAGCATTTGATTTTGGAAACAAGCAGGCATTTTTCTGCTTTGTGGGCCTCAATCGTTTTCATTTTTAAAGTGGTAGGTAGCTGCTTAGAAGAGCCCATTATAGCTGTTTTATGGGACAAGGTGAGAGGATTCCTGGCATTTCTAAAGCATTTGCATCACCTGGTCACACACGCACACACACACACGTGCACACACACACACACACACACACACACACACACACACACACCTACATTTCTTAAAAATAAAAAAAACAAAAGTATAATGTACATAGAAACAGCAGTTGCCATGACACTCCTGTCTCCTTGAGCTCACTGATCATCCTTCAGATGTTTCTACACCTTGATTGGACACTGTGGTAAATTCAGTTGACTGGACATGATTTTGAAAGACACAAACCTGTTTACATAATGTCCCTTAGTGGACAGTGCATGTCAGAGCACAAACCAGGCATGAAGTCAAAGGAATGGTCTGTAGACCTCCAAGACAGGATTGTATTGAGTCACAGATCTGGGGAAGGGTACAGAAAATATAATCTGCTGCATTGAAGGTCCTCAGTAAAAGGCACATGACTGTCTGAAGTTTACCAAAAGGCACCTAAAGGACTCAGACCATGAGAAACAAAAAGATTTATCTTTTTGGACTGAATGCAAGGCATCATGTCTGGAGGAAACCAGACACTGTCCATCACCTAGCAAATACCATTCCTACAGTGAAGCACAGTGATGGCAGCATCATGCTGTGGAAATGTTTTTCTGCAGCAGGAACTGGGAGACTAGTCAGGGTCGAGGGAAAGATGACCAGCGATGTACAGAGACATCCTTGATGATAACCTGCTCCAGAGCGCTCTGGACCTCAGACTGGGATGAAGGTTTATCTTCTAACAGGACATCGACCCTAAGCACACAGCCAAGATGACAAAGGAGTGACTTCAGGACAATGCTGAAAATGTCCTTGAGTGGCCCAGCCAGAGCCCAGACTAGAACCTGATAGAACATCTCTGGTGATATTTAAAAAATGGCTGTACAACGACACTCCTCAATTAATGAATCTTGAGAGGTTCTGCAAAGAAGAATGGGAGAGATTTCCCCAAAACAGGTGCCAAGCTTGTAGAATCAACCTCAAAAAGACTTGAGGCTGTAATTGCCACCAAAGGTGCTTCAGCAAAGTACTGAGCAAAGGCTGTGAATCCTGTATGTTATGTTTTTGTGTTTTATTATTTTTATGAATTTGCTGATTTCAAACTAACTTATTATATATATATAAGAATATGTGGAATTCCCCTATAACAAAGCCTGTTGACTCTGCTGTATTGGAATAGAATTAAACTGCTGGGAGGAAAAGAAATATCACATTTAGATGACAAGAGGCTAAACAAGCAAGAAATCTACACATTGAGTGAAGAAAAGCTCCAGAGGCTTGTTCTCTTTAGGTAAGATAACCTGCTCCTACTGTCACAGTAACTGAGCCTGTTTGTATTCAACAGGATATACATTCTATGAATCACTGCAAGTATTTTTCATCTAGGATTACACTGACAAAAACAAACTGACTTCCACTAGGAAACCACCCCCCCCCCACCACACACACACACACACACACACACACACATTCAGGCATTTATCTCAGACCTACTGAGTCCATTAGCTAGGAAAGACATATAGACCTGTGTCCCAAACCCAGCCCTGAGCTCCTGGGAAAAAAAAATACAACAACAACATTATAACCTCTCAATTGTGGTAGAGTTAGTGGAGGAGGTGTAACAGATATGCTGCATTTGTCCTGCAAACGTGTTAATGCTGCTCAAAGGCAGGGTGAGTTGTAGACTGTTGTGAAGGGGACACGAATGAACCTCAGCTTCGCTGCCACAAAGAGGATTATTACAGTGGTGTATGGTACTTTTCAACACTGCTAGAAATTTCTGGAATGTCTGCTGGATTTAGACTGTTTACTCTCCTGTCAGTCTGGCCTCGTCACTCCTTTTTTTCCAGTGTCCAAAAAGGGGGGAAATGCCCCCACCGCGCCATTCATCTTTGTCCTCATTGCTAACAATGCAAACTCTTGTACATTACCCTCTTGGCCCTGTCTTATCAGGCTGGGAGACAGTCTGAGGCGCTACCTGAATGCTCTTTGTTTCTCCATGACCCCCTCTAGTGCAGGTCAGCGCCGACAGCCATTCCAACCTGGATTTGGCCATCCTCGGGTTTCAACTGCTCTCACACACTCTCTCTAACACACACACACACACATACCCACACACACGTACTAGGCCAGGGGGCCCAAGGTGGATCTAATGTGTTCTGTGTCAATCATGCGGTTGGCAGAGTGACGGCTTTACGTGTAGTGCTGTCATGCTGAGCCTCTGTGAGTGCAGGTGGACCGAATGAGTGGGTGTGTATGTGGTTTTCGTACATTTTCAGGAAAAGTGAACAGAAGAGAACAGAAAAAAGGCCAGGACTATAATGAATGGTCAACAAAATGACCCAGGCAATGTAAAATAAAATGAGGGGTTCAGAAAAATCACATCATTTCTCAATGGAAGAAATATAAGTGCTTTATGAGCATTTCTATTGGTCCATTCATCATAAAATGTGGATATAATGTAAAGAACAAACCATTTTTAAAACGTATTAGCTAATTATTATTATTATTATTATTATTATTATTATTATTAATATTACTGTTGTTGTTGTTGTTGTTATTATTATTATTATTATTATGAGTTGGGGAGTTGGTGGGGTGGTGATCATGATGGAAAGTAAAGACAGTCCAACAAAAGCAGGATAAACTCTTTAGGGACACGTGCTATATATTGATATTTAATATATTCATGTAATTGTATCAATCAAATAATTGTATCAAAATTTAAATGTATTTATTTTTGACTGTAAGAACTTGAAACTGAAAATAAACCTCAGTTTCTCTTGTCACAATGGGTACAGTTGGGTGTCTGTAAGTTGAAAATCTAAAAGAAATTGATAATAGTTGCTTATATGGCTTGAGACAAAATATATGATCGTAAGGCAAACTTAATTTGTTTGAAGCTGCCACCTCAGGGTTCCATGTAAATTTTTAAAACTGAGCGTTGAAGTATTTAGTTTAGGGTAATAAACCTGCTTTACTTCACTGGATTTTAGTAACAGGGGTTAATAAAAACAGTTATTATTATTATAAAATCATATAAAATTTATTTTTTATAATGAGTTATGATGCGGTTTATAACCGTATGTGTGTTGTGTCGATGAGTTATAAAGCTGAGTGGTTTTGCCCTCACTGTGAAGGCATAGGTCTGAAAGGGTTAATATCCTAATTTCAAAAGAAACAATTCATGAGCAGGTGTCCCAATACTTTTGTCCTTATAGTGTGTACATGGATAATACATAAGGCACACATGGATATTGTATATATCAATCTGTTATAGACTGTAGTGCGAGTAGAGCACCTCACTGTGTTTTGCTGCACATTTGGAAGTACAAACCAGTGAGAGTGTGAAAGCCTGCGTGTCAGTTTGCAACATGGATGGATGCACAGCACTTCCCTTTTCAGAGTAATGACTAGAACCAGTGTTCCCATCTCATCTATCTCACGTAATTAGATTTCCTTTGATCTCTATAAAATTAAGAGTACTGATGTTATTTCAGGCATCATGGCGTTCATAAATCTTATATAATGTACTGTGTGTTCAAACCATAAAATAATGAGTGGTTATAATGTATCATGGCCTGAGCTGCTCTGTGCCCTCTGTGCCAGTGGTTGTGTTGACACTGGCGGAGAACAGTACAGATTGCCCAATGTTACTTAATCATAGGTGCAGTACACAAATTAAAAACCAGGATCCTAAGAAGCTAGGAACTAAGAATACATTTTATTTGTACTGGCCATGTAGACATGATATGACTGACTGCACCAATAAGACCAGAATGGGTCCATTAATGACACACTTATTACTATGTAGAAGCACATGGTTTTGGACAAAATGAGGTTACAGATGAAGGGAAGGTGAAAAGGAGCATCCTTCTTTAACCTTATGTGACCTTTTTGCATCATGATTAATGTGTGTTTCCAGTTTCTGTGTGACGTACAGAAGAAATGGAATACAATTGAAGTATAAAACATATTCCCATTCATATTTTGGCTCATTAAAATGTTTAAAGGTCATGCTTTTAACGTATGAAATCAAATTCCTATAGAGCACGGAATAACTGTACCCTTTAAAATGTTCTTTTTCTACCCAAACGCTGGATTGAGCTGGTTTGGTCATTTTGTTTCTGTGGAAGTAAAACAGGGGTTTTCTTCTCTAAAGAGAAACACTGCAGATCACAGCACTGTTTTAATGAAAGGTCTCTGTTACCTGAACTTGGAGGATTTGAGAGAAAGGATAAGATCGGTAAAAAGATCAGAGATTGGATGGATGGATGGATGGATGGATGGATGGATGGATGGATGGATGGATGGATGGATGGATGGATGGATGGATGGATGGGTGGATGGATGGGTTTGAGACAAAGGATAAGATCGGTAAAAAGATCAGTGATTGGATGGATGGATGGATGGATGGATGCATGGATGAATGGATGAATGGATGGATGGATGGATGGATGGATGGATTTTCAGTGGACCAGCTGATTTCATTTTTTTTTTTAGATCTTTTTAAATCCATTCCCAGATTCATCTGCATCTTCTTTCTGAAGGTCTCAGATATCTGGCTCCGTCTAAGGTGATATCACTCTCTTCAACAATCAAGAGTAAACCAAACTAATGTCTGAGGTTCAAATACAGATCCTCTGATGGTCTATGATGGTCTAGTCATTTGCAGCTAATGTGCTGCACCACATTCTAATTTTAGGCAAGTGATAAAAATTGTAGTGGGCTTCCTACTTTTTTCCAGACCAGAAAATTGTATTTCTAATAATTATGTTTTACAAATAATATTTGAAGGACATTTCATCAGTTTTGTGTTTAGTCATTTCATCTCCGTATCTCAATATAGTTAAAATAAATGCAATCTTAAAACCATAAACTGGCATGTTGGATTATTCATATTCATCAACCCAATGATGTTGGGTCAGTTTAACTCTGCTGAATAATGACTCTGTAGACCTTTAAAATAGACAAAGCTCTACCTGTGCGTTAAAAAGTTAATGGAATTGAATGGAATTTATATTCAGTTACTGGTTTTACTGAGTCAAACCCATTCCAACCGCAAATCCAGCCTCACACTCTAATGTCAACAAGTAGTTGCAGTTCTAATAGGGTCACACATTGCTTCACACCTGATAGTTGGCCATACCTCCTGAACCACCTCCATCTAAATGCTCTCACTTACCCTTACAATCCTCTCACCCTATCTCTACTAGATAAGGGCTAGTAGTTAGAGAGGGACTTTTATTGCATCACCTCCCTTGGCTTGATGCAATCATGCCATATTAAAGCAATGCCACCCACAGAGGAGGCCCCTGTCATCTACTAACATCATTTCATCCCCCCCCTACGCACACACACACACACACACACACACACACACACACACACACACACACACACACACACACACATAGCAACACTTCACGCCGTTATGCAAATGTGATTGGTCCAATTATCATTTGTCAAATTTACAACAGGGGGTGAGGGAAGAACACGACCTGCTTTCATCTTATGTGTGTGTGTGTGTGTGTGTGTGTGTGTGTGTGTGTGTGTGTGTGTGTGTGTGTGTGTGTGTGTGTGTGTGTGTGTGTGTGTGTTGTAGAGCCTGATGAGGGATGAACAGAGAACAGAGCACATACCAACACTCTGAAACCCTGAAACCTGTAGACCTCTCTCTCTCTCTCTCTCTCTCTCTCTCTCTCTCTCTCTCTCTCTCTCTCTCTCTCTCTCTCTCTCTCTCCAGTATATATAGATTGTATTGCATTCAGTGACAAGACCATTAGTGAACTGGGGATGTTGGGTGATCACCTCCCCATCTCATCCCAATCTGCCCATTTCCTTCCACCACTCCAGAAAAGTCAGTTTCACGGCTGCACAGCTCAGTGCTGTGGGGCTTTTTACCGCTTCTTGCATTAGACATGGTGACAATAGTCCAATTCTGTCCTATTCTATTGGTAGTGTTTCTCTACAGGGACTAGACAAGCTGTGTGTGCATCTGTGTCAGCTATTGATGCATCTTAAACTAGTGTCCACAAATATTTGGACATATAGTGTACATACAATATTGTGCACACAGTGGAAACCTTCTGTGCTGCTCCTTGTTTCACACCGGACACAAAACACAAAGTGTCTATTTGTCTGGCATGGAAATGCAAGCCGTCTCTATTGTGTATACACTTTTGGGGCTGAACTCTCTTCAACAATCAAGAGCAAACCAAACTAATGTCTGAGGTTCAAATACAGGGTGCTCTAAAGTCCTCTCTAATGATGGTCTAATCATTTGCAAGTAATAATAATTGTAGTGGGAGTCTTTCTAGATCAAATTTGAGCATTGTTGGATATTAACTGTTGTCCGACCTCAATGTTATGTACAGGGTTGGTTTAGTAAGCTCTTTTGTTTACAATATAAGGTAAAGAGCTTTGTAGTCTGGAATAAATAAATACTTTAATCACTGTCAGCTCCAGAGTAGCTGATTCTCAATATGGTTTATAGGCCTTGATTGTGCATTTAGCAAAATTACTGCAGATGTAATTCTGCAAACACTGCATTTTGCACAGTTTTTGCCTTTTATCTGCTAGACTGCTGTGTTAAAAATAGACCCAAAGTTTATCAGCCAGTGTAAAAGTCTGCATTGATGAATTTAATGCACCTGGAATTGCTTCTAGTCCCCATCCAACTCATCATTTGCTAGTTTGTCCCACACCCCTGGGGACTATAGTGGGTCCAGGCACTGGTCATCACCTAATCAATACCATTCCTACAGTGAAGCACGGTGGTGGCAGCGTCATGCTGTGGGGATGTTTTTCTGCAGCAGGAACCGGGAGACTAGTGAGGGCCAAGGGAAAGATGACTGATGCACAGAGAAATCCTCGATGATAACTTGCTCCAGAGCTCTCTGGACCTCAGATTTGGACAAAGGTTTATCTTCTATGGCTTCAGGACAACTCTGTAAATGTCCTTGAGTGGCTCAGCCAGAGCCCAGACTAGAACCTGATAGAACATCCCTGGAGATATCTACAAATGACTGTGCACTGACACTCCACATCCAATCCGACAGAGCTTGCGATGTTCTGCAAAGAACAATGGGAGAACCTTCGTAAAAACATGTGCTAAGCTTGTAGCATCAAAGTCAAAAAGACTTGAGGCTGTAACTGCTGCCAAAGGAGCTTCAACGAATGTTCAAATTTTGTTTTTTATTTTTAACAAATTCTTTAACAAAGATTCTAAAGAAACATTCCTCACTCTGTCATCGTGGGGGTTTGTGTGCAGGATATTCAGGGAAAAATGAATATAATCCATTTTAGAATAAGGCTGTAACATAAAATGTGCATAAAGCGAAGCCCTGTGAATACTTTCCGACTGCACTGTAGAGTGGTGTCATTTTTAGATCCTCTTAAATTTATAAGCACAAATGTAATATTAGCTGAAAATTCAGAATCTGCACTCTTGACGTGAGAATGAATAACTATTGATTTACATCCAACTTGTGTGTCAGTGGGTCAAAATTGCCTCTTCAGAGACTGCTTAAGTGATCTCATTGGAGAGCAGTGGAGCGTGGCTGCATGAATGTTTATATAAAAGCACTGTGGTGCGCAGTTTCTTTGTCATACCTGTTCTGGGTATGTTATAGGTGTCCATGGTGGTAGATTAACCTGGACTGAAGGTCATGTGTTATAACTGCTGCTGATGTTCAAAGGCCAAGAAAAGCAATAAGCAGCAATAAAGATTCCACACTTGAACACCTTCTGTTCCTCGTAGGCCTGTTTATTAATGTATAATCCACACTGCCAAGTGCTGAATGATTTTCAGGAGATGCTTCAGCACCTTTTGTGATCAGTTCACAACATGGTTTGGACCACATGAGTGCGTTGTCCACTGTGTACAGGGTACAACAATGTGAAAAATGTAGGACACCAGATGAAAACCTTTATATTTCAGCATTTTAACACATATGGACATTCATTTTTACTATATTGAGAGATGAGAGATGATAAAACTGAACGAATATCTCTATTAAACCCATTTGATCTTCATTTAAGCATCATTGAGAGATATTCATTGTTGAAAATATGGTCAGGAGTTGTTGAACACTCTCTATCAGGTGTTGTTGCACTTAAATGCAACATTACATGTGTGAATGTGATGATATACACTGACCCACCATAACATTATGACCACCTCCTATAATTACAGACTGTAGTTCATCTGTTTCTCTGCAGACTTTATTCTCCTTCTTTCACCCTGATCTTTAATGGTCAGGACCCCACAGGACCACCACAGAGCACTGAAGTGACATTATCATGGTGGTGGTAGTTAGTGTGTGTTGTGTTGATATGAGTGGGTCATACACAGCAGTGCTGCTGGAGTTGGTAAACATTGTTTCCACTCACTATCCAGTCCGATAGACACGCCTACCCAGTTGCTCCGCCTCCGTCGATGTAAAGTCAGAGACAGACGCTGTCTCTGTTTCTGAAGCTGTTTCTGCACAGTATGTGTTTGTCATCCTCTAGTCCTTCTTCAGGGCTCACAGGACGCTGCCCACAGGACACTTATGGCTGATATTTTTGGTTGGTGGACTGTTCAGTCCAGCAGGGACACTCCAGCAGCACTGCTGTGGCTGATCTACTCATACCAGCACAACACACACTAACGTACCAACACCATGTCTGTGTCACTGTATTGCTGAAAATGACCCACCTCCCACATAATACCTGCTCTTTGGTGGTCCTGTGGGATGAAAGGAGGATAACAAAGTAGGCAGTGTGCTCCTGTATGGTCTGTGGATCTGATCAAATGGACATTGAGTGTAGAAACAAGGAGGTGGTCAGTTTCGTATGGCTGATGTGTGTGATTACAATATTTAAGAGAAAGAATAAGTTCAGTACAGTTGAGATATGGCCGAGCATGGAGGCATACAGGTATTGGAGGCAGTTGGAGATGAATTGGGGTGATGATGATTCAACATCCTGACCTCACTAACATTGTGGACACTGAATGCAATCCTAGCAAAAGCAGGATCGACTCTTGTAAATTTATTTCAGAAGAAACAATGAATGAGCAGGTGTCCCAATACTATTGTCCATACAGTGTAACACCAATAGCAGCAATTAGAAGACGAGAGGGCAGTTAGACAGCAGGGTCGGACAGCTTTCACTCCCCCGACAGATGTTCTCCAAGTCCCTGTAGCAGTGATTGGCGCTGTGCTGTTTGCACATCCAAACCGCTTAGGCAGTTGTGCTCGGCATTATCCAGCGCATGTTTAATTCAAACAGTGCCAGACCCATCAACTGGCATGGCACTCTGGTACTCGGAGAGGAGGTGGTGGTGGGTTGGGGTGGCGGGTGAGGGGTTTGCACATTCTCAAACGCACACACACTTCCAAAACAAAGAAAAAAGCCCAGGTTCCTGAACGTGGTCACCAGTGTGCTTCATCCAGGAGATGTGATGGGATGATATCGCTCCAGAGCAGCGCATTGTGGGTAAGGTCGTCCACATGTCACCCCACGCTCACCCTGCACCTCATCTCTCTCCGCAGCTGCTGAGACACACACTTCAAACGCGGCGTCAATTCCCCCTCTCCAGTCTGTCAGGAGCACTCAGTGTGAAGGGTAAATTAATAAATAACCCCCTGTTTACCCACTCACTCCTTTTTGTGTATAAATAAACACGTCTTAATCCTCGTGCTAATGAGCATTAGATGGGCCCAGGGTGGATTCGCTGGAGGTGCCTGCCTACGGAGCGAGCAAGTGAGCGGGAGAAAGAGAGGGGGCCGTTTTGACAGAGAGAAAGAGAGAGCAGAAAAAAGCAAACGCCCCCCACATGTGCTGCACCTCCACAAGGTCGGCTTATTAGACATCTGCTCAGGGCTTTTCGGATGTTTCCATCCCTCTGCCTCTGCCTGTTGCTGCTCTCTCTCTCTCTCTCTCTCTCTCTCTCTCTCTCTCTCTCTCCATCCCTGTCTCCATCATCATCATTCCACAGGTCAGCTAGGCACCACACCATCTGTTCAATAGTCCACACACACAGGGAGAGAGAGAGAGAGGGAGAGAGAGGCAGAATGAAAGTGGGAGAGAGAGAAAGAGAGAGGGAGGATGAGAGTTGAGATGGAGAGGGAGTGAAGAGACAGAGAGTGTGTGTGAGAGAGAGAGAGGCAAGGGAATTTACAGAGGTAGATGGACCTCAGCACTGTCAGAAGTAACCACGGAGGGCCTGATTGACAGGCGGGTTCTGGAATTCTGGGATTTTTTTTAGGAATACACCAGTATAAACTTTCTGGGTCTGTATGATACAGTAACCGATACTCTAGACGTGTGGCCAAAAGTAATCAAACATAATTATTTTATTATGTAGTAACAGACAGTGATTTTATGTAACCCAGTAAAAGTGTAAAACCAGAGGATTCTATAAAGAATGTTTTAAGAGTGTTTTAGTGAACTGGAAAAATCTGCCTTTAGTTACAGGGAACCAGTGAGCTGGAATTCATTACAAGAGCCTCTAAAACTTGGCTTGCTGGGGTCATAAAGTAAAGGTTGATTGATTGATTGATTGATTGATTGATTGATTGATTGATTGATTGATTGATTGATTGATTGGTCGGTCGGTCGGTCGGTTGGTCGGTCGGTTGGTCGGTCGGTCGGTTGGTCGGTCAGTCAGTCGGTTGGTTGGTCGGTCAGTCAGTCGGTTGGTTGGTCAACACAAATCAAGTCCCTGGAACTTTGCACCATACAGATCACATGATAATGATTTTCTTTACCAGCAAATCATACATATTGCTCCGTACAAATTACACACATGACCGTGTACCAAACATTAAGAAAACAGAGTTGAAACAGATGCATTACATCTAGAACTCACTAAACTCTGCACCACAGTGGCTCTATAAGACTGGATCCGGGCTCCTCTGCTATAGAAACTCCAGCTGTCAATCAAGGCCCATCTCAGATTACTGCGTGTAGATGTAGTAGATATGTGCATGCTCTTTAAGAGGACTGATAGTCAGTGAACAAGATGAACAGTGTAGCACAGTCTGGCTGCAGTCTCCGATTTCTGTCCTTTGAGCTAAAAGCAGCACTGAACTCATAAGGACATTTGATCGTGCAGCTATAGACTGGACATCCTCTCTATCAGCACATACACACATGCACACTGTCATTGTGCTCCAACTGACCATGTTTTTCAGAGCGGTTACTGTGACACTATCCATCTGCCTCCAAATCTGGTGAGTTTTTCAATCGCCTTTCAACATTCACATTCATTCATATAATCCCCTTGACTTTAAAGTCATTCATTCATTTAGTTCATTTCTATTGACTTCTTTGGGCACACAATGTAAAAGCTACTCTCTAGCGATGGTCAATTACAGTTGTGCTGCACCGCATTCTAATTGTAGACGTTATAAATAATAAATGTAAGGGTGTTCTAACTTTTCCTCAAAAGAAAATTGGATTTCTAATTATTATGTCCTTCCTTTTCATGTGTTTATGTCCAAAAAAAAAAACTTTTTCACATATAACTGGACCTCAAAGCCTTTGAGGGGACAATTATGAAGTCTTTTTAAATAAAGATGCAATAAACGGTTCTTTAAGCAGTTCCAAATGCCATTTTATGAAATCTATGAGTGTAAAGTCCAACACACTAGCACTATGATCCACAGCCGGAGTCTGAGAGAGCAAAATTGGCCATGCTCTCTCTTGGTGGAGTGAGAGCATGGCCTCCCCACATCTCACCCAGTGCAGTGCTGGTTGGCACAGGCATCAGTTGGCCATTGCATCAGAGCTGGGAACCCTGCGCTTTCCTCCTGAGTGCATTGGCTGCCCAGCAATGATGCAATGGCGACAGCATGTGCGTATCTTCTCCCTCCTAATGGGAGCATCGTATGTGATGGGGGAGAACCTTAACAAGGTTAAGAAATTGGCACTTCTAAAATTTAGGAAATTAGGATATAATTAGAAACATTTAAACGCATATTCACACATCTTAACAAACATGGCTCTTTATAGAACAAAAGTGTCTGTTTTATGGCATTGCTCAAAGCACACTATTTCTAAGAGTACGTTTGTACATGATGGGACAGAAACGTACCTGTACAGTGTTTGCCTGTAATGGTTGTTGTTTACATTAGAATTGCAACATGCAGCAGTGGTCTGAAATAACCTCAAGTTCAGTGGTTTAGAGATAAGTGTAAAGCACTGTGCAGGTTTGGGTCCATTTTCAGGTTAAGGTTGGTTTGAAAGGGTATGTAATCCCACTGTACTGCTCCAGAGCTGTAGCAAACATACTGTCACTTCTCTCACACAGAGACAGTACGTGTGAAACAGGCAAACCTTTCATTGATATTGATTCATTAGACCTTTAAATGGATCCTTCAATTAGTTTACAAAATGAGGCTTAAAAAAAAACACCCAATTAAAGGTTCTACAATATTGGATTTTGTGGTGCTGCAGGCCACATCTAGGCATGCTGCAGTCTACGGTGTTGACTGAAGCTCTTCTCTTTATTACTACAGCAGTTCTTCATGTTGTTACTCCAATAATGACATCATATTTAGGCCCCACTGGCCTCCAGTGGCAGGTCTATGCGGTCTGTAATCTGCTAGCTGGGAGTAAACACATGCGGTGGGCCTGGGGGGTGTGTGTGTTGTCCTGTAGGCTCTCAGCGGCAGACTGATTGGAAGGGCCGGCCCTGTTTGTCAAGGTAATGAGGCGGAGGTGAGGGCCTGGCGAGGGTGCGCGCTCCACCACCTCAGGGGAGCGTGGAGGGAGATTCAGCCCCACCTGACAGTGATTAGCAGCCAAGCCCAAAGCAAACACTCGCAGATGGGTTAGGAGTGGGGGGTTGGGGTGTCCCCACCACCTCCTCTACCCATTCTCTTTCTCCCTCTCTCTCACTCAATGGAGAGAAGAATGCTTGTGCAAAGTCAAAGAACAAACACAGCAAATCAACACGCCCTAAAAGCATCCATCGTTTCTTGGCACAGACGCACTAATTGACTTAAAACCTGTGGTCAAAGCACGCACTGACCTAGCACCTCTCAGCGTCCGAAAGATTTTAAATCTACTGATTAATCAGGGGCACAATCGTGTTTATTGTCAACGTATACACATTATAAAGCCTAACAGCATGAAATCATAGTAGGACAGGTGAAAATATTTAACAGCCATCAAAATGATTTGATGATGAAATAACTGAATCTGTCATATTAATTGAGCAGCTCATAGTGTAACATATGTGTCACAACAACAGTTTAACACCATGTATTTCATTGTTTAGTTGTAGACATGAGGGCAGAATTCTCATTGTAGTATCCGGTGTTTTATTTAAGTGTCTGAATGGTTAAATGTGTTAAACAGACCTTTAGAAACCAAAATACACTTTCAAAATGAACTGGTTTTGTCACTGACTAATCCCATGTTCACACATTCACATACAGTCCTGTGACACATCCACAATGTTCAGTACATATAGAATTTAGGGATTTCATGAGTTAAAGTGAGGGACAAAGTGCTGTAAGCACATTTAAAGGGTCTGACACATATGTCTCCATGGGTTCTAATGGGTTAATAAGTCTCTTTATGAGACCATCATAAGAGTGAACATCATTCAGTTCATTTTCTACTAATTTTTTATGTTTGATCATTTTCACCAAAATGAAAAAATGTTATTTCACTGCATTTTAATGTTTGAAATTAAAATAATCAGCATCTTTCCTCATGATTTTTCTTCACCATTTAATTGAAACGACTATAGTTTGTGTCCCCATTGTGGATAGATTTCTTTGTGAACAGTATTATAATGAAAATACTTCAAATTAGCTTAATTAATTACATGAATTTATACTAAAATGGTAAAGTTGCAAGTTGTCTACATGCAAAAACAAAAACTACAAATGTGCTGAATAATCATATATTGTCCTTATAGTTATCTCGTAATCGGAGTTAGTTTTAGAATTAAACATCTAAAAGTTTCCTAAAATACGTGTTTCAGTGAATTCTGAGTATTATCTTGGGTATTAGCTGTATTGTGTTTAATAAATCATCTCTTTTTAAATGAATAATAACGTAATAATATGTCTATAGTTAACAAAGATATATTAGAAATTTCTGTCACAACCCCATAATAAACAAACCCCATATATATACATTTGATATATAGTATCATGCTGAATGAAAGCTGTCATGCTACTTAATTTTAACTTAATTTTTCAGTCTGTCTCTTTGATCTTGAGTGGCTTGTTTGAAGATGAAAAGCCAAGATGAAAAGACTTTCCTGCCCAGTTATTCAGACACATTGCTTTTATTTAAGATGCTCTCGGTGCTAAGTAACATGGTTTCATTGTAGTTAACAAATAGTCCACAGAAGTGACTGTTGTGAATGTTGTTAGAAGATTAATAACTGAATAATAGGCCAAAATGGTTAATATACCTTAGACAAATGGGTGTCAATGTGACAATATACGACATTCAGCACCGCTTATACATACAGTTCTGGTAAATAAATTTGAGATTTTATTAGCGATTCCATCCTACAAAGATAAGCTACTTCAGTTTCTGCATCAAGAATGACATAAGGTCATCCAGCAGCAGTGTGAAAACCTGGTGGAGAGCAGGCCAAGGCTTGAAATCATTGATTGACCATGAAGGTTGTTTCACCAAATAGTGATTTTTCATATCTCTCTGTCTTTTTAGATATGAATATGAACTGTATTAACTCTCTATTGTATGTTTAAGGTCTACTTCTCCGAATATCTTACTGAATACCTTCACCACATTCCACCATTTCCTCTCCATTTACATGATTTCACGAGCATTTATTTGCAGAAATGACAACTGAAAACATCTTCTGTGTTTATAGACCTCAAACAAAGCAACGAAATCCAGTTATCCAGTTATATCTAACTGCATGAACAACACAATATTAATTTGCTGAAATAACCTTGATGGTCAGTCACAGCTTTCATGTCTTGGTGTGCTCTCCACCAGGATTTCAAACAGCAGTTAGTGCTTCCATTTGACCTTTTTTGACATCCATATACAGTACCTTCGTTAAAAATGCAATACAAGTTTAAGCTTATCCATACCACCATGCTATTGAAGAGCAACACCAGCAGCCTTTTAGCCCCGCCTTCCTTCTTCGTGCTCCTTTGGGATTCTGGATGAAAGGCCACAGGTTATCGCTTGTGCATCATTGGCATGCTGGTTATGGGCCTCGACCAAAATTGCTATTGCAGCATTCGCTCTGCTGTTAACTAGGGTCTTTGTCTCTTCTGACATCACATGACTTTTATTGTTTTAAATTCTATGGTGAAGTTATTCTCTATCAATAGACGCACAACCCGCTACCAGACTGGGTTTCTGCTGCATTTGACTGATTTCACTGCTGTTGCACTTTAAGATCATTACCGTGATTCGGGGTACATTGAATGCACAGGGTACATTGAACTATTGCACATACTGTATGCCAACAGCGTCTTTTTTTCCAATAGCTGATCTGTTATCTGAAACTACACTTTACATCAATATACAGTTCCTCCATTAAAACACACAACACACCGTGTATGATTATCCATACTCATAAGTGCTACCAAAGACAGGCCAAATCAGTACACACTCTAAAAGCCCACTGAATAGAGACTGTCATGGTACAGGCAGCTCAATCTCTTTACAATAGTATATCTGTTTGACCTTGGGTCCATTGTTTTAAGATGAAAAGCCTGAGGAACAATTTTCACATGCTCTCTGTCACTCAATAACGGCAGAGTCAGCCATAAATTTGAGCTGAGACCTCCAGAGCTCTAACTCACTGTGAATCATTACCTGCCCACTAAGCAGACAACGTTAATGTCTCTCTGTCTGTCTCTCTCTCTCTCTCTCTCTCTCTTCTCTCTCTCTCTCTGTCTGTCTGTCTGTCTCCTGTCTCTCTCTCTCTCTCTCTCTGTCTCTCTCTCTCTCTCTCTCTCTCTGTCTCTCTCTCTCTCTCTCTCTCTCTCTCCCTCTCTCTCTCTCTCTCTCTCTCTCTCTCTCTCTGGAGAGCAAACTCCTCCTTCATCAAACCATGTTCACATGCCTTCTAATAAGAAAACCGCCTTAGAAAAACACACGTTTCCAATACTCTCTGCTTCTTCTTATTCCCTTATTCTCCACAACCCTCATAAAGATGTTAGTCACCTAATCCAAACACAGAGTGTAAGCTAAGATTAGTGGTGATTGGGGAGCGACACACGCGGTGCAGGGCGACAGTCTGGCTGTGGCAGCTAATAAAATGTAAACATTGCTAATATCCAGCCCAGTCCTAAACAGATAATCAGACCTAATCACATTGTTTGCCCATTTCAATACATACTATGCGAATGGGCAAATACACAGGCATGCAGAGTGTGTCATTAACATGTTCAACAGCTCTAGATTAGGCTTAGGTTTAAAGAACAGTGCTTCCCAAAGACAAACACCTTTTTCTAATTACACATTATTGATTTTTCGTAATTAGGTCGTTTTCGTGTGTTTTTGACATTGATAACACACCATGGACAAAGGTTTTGGGACACCTGCGCTTAGTTTCTTCTGAAATCAAAGATATTAAATAGTTTATCCTGCTTTTTGTGGAATATTGTGAGGATTTGACTGCATCCAACAAGAGCAATGGTGAGGTCAAGATGTTGGATAATCACCACCTCACCTCATCTCCCAACTCCACCACTCATCCCAAAAGCATGATGGAACACCATCATTACAGAACATAGTTCCACTGCTCCACAGCTCAGTACTGGGGTGTTTCTATACCTCTAGCCCATAAGTGCCAATAAGCTCATGTTTATCTGTGCAAGATAAACAGTCCTATTCTATTGGCAGTATATCAAGCTGTGTCAGCGATGGGTGCGACTTAAAGTAGCTGAATGCATTCCTTAGAAGGGGTGTCCACAAACATTTGGACACATATTGCAGCAATGCAGTCAGTTATCACCATTGTTTAACCCTTGTGTTGCAGTAAGGGTCACAAAATGACCCGCCGGCAGGGAGAAACCCCTGAAACGGTCCTTTTTTCTGCTTGTATTTGAATGTTTATCCTGGAGTGACCCCGGCATCACAAATGAAATATCGACTTTGTTCACACAATAAAATCCGTACACCACCGGGACAGATAGATTGTTTTTGGGACATGTTTGTCCCTTAGTACAAGGATAGTGTACAGTATGTTAAGACTACACAAGGATAGTAAGTATCTGACCAGCATTTTGCTGTAAATGAACAGAATTTATTCACAGTATTTGCTTTTGTAGAGAAAAATTTGCTCCACAATACTGAGCTTTTCTTCCAGCACATACTGACACTTGAGGAGGAGCGTTTCCCCCTCTTGGCCCCCAAGCACAGTCTTTTCTCTTTCTATAGAGTGACTCAATGGCGATTTGAAAATTAACTTTCGAACAGATGCACTAATTCCATTTGTGCTGAGGAATGCCCGGGCACCATGTAACCCAAGCCAGGCCTGCTGTGGGCCTCCATCGGGAGGGGGAAGAGGTTACGCTCCGACTGCTGGAGACTAGAGTGAGGTCTATCTCTCTGTTAATCAATATGGGCTCTGCCAATAATACGCATAATCAGTGAAAGCGATGCCGTTTTTTCATCTGCCACACTCAGAGGGGACCTCGGACTACACACCTGTTCCCTGGGCTCAGGGAAATTAGATAATCATTTCATGCACTCTGGCCACATACATTGGGATTTCCAGGGAAAAAGAGGGGGAGGGGACATGACCCCCCCAAAACCCCTCCCTGTACTCACGTATGTGTATTACAGCCCTATTACAACCTGATGATGAACATTAAAAGTACTTTCAACCTCATTGATGAAGGACGGAGACATCTTTCGACGTGTTTGATGTTCTGTCACATTAAGCCATGAAAGAATGAAGAAACGAGAGCAAAGAGTAGATCAATAGAAAAAAAGTCATTTTTATTTATTGTCCTTTTATCTGTCTTTTGTTTTCATATGATCAGCAATGTGGGAGAGCTGCTGTCGAAGTGGATGTTATTGGGGATCCTAATAAAAAAGAACTAGTTTGAATTGACAGTGATTTATATCAGAGTCAGCTGTTTATGTTTAAATGAAATATGATACATCGAAGCACAATCATTTACAACAACAAAGACATTTAACTGGATAAACTTCTATAAACTTCTGTATAATGGCAATATAACTATATATATATATCGCTCTGTAATATGACATATCTATCTATCTATCTATCTATCTATCTATCTATCTATCTATCTATCTATCTATCTATCTATCTATCTATCTATCTCTCTCTCTCTCTCTCTCTCTCTCTATATATATATATATATATATATATATAGGTGTGTGTGTGTGTGTGTGTGTGTGTGTGTGTGTGTGTGTGTGTGTGTGTGTGTGTGTTTGTGTAAGCAATATGACATTTCAACTATATCTATCTATCTATCTATCTATATATATATGTATATATATATATATATATACATGAAACGTATATACCTCTGTAATGTGACATTTTCACTGTATATACATCTGAAATATGACAATTCAGCTCTACATACTTAAGCAATATGTTTCAACTATGTATATCTGTAACAATATATACTAACTATAATTATTATATTTACCTATAATTACCTTTATTATGTGGTACATGAGTCCTATAAATCTCAGTTACACTGAGTGATATCAGTTCCATTCAGCTCTATACAGCTCTAACTCTGGGCAGGCCACTGGTGTATGAACAGGTAACAGGGCTCTGGTGGTGAGCTCGTCCTGATGTGTCCTCCCAGTGATAATGAGTTATTAGTGCTGGGGGGACAGGGTGTGGAAGGGGGGAGGTGTCTTGTTGCTCTGCCACTGTTAACAAACTTCTCTGCTTGTTCTTGGCCACCCCGTCATGACGCCCCCCTGCGTGAGTTCCATGCAAGCGTTTAAGCCCCCCATCAGCACATCAATACAAAACTAAACACCTCATGCTGCAAGGCAGGATAACCAGCAGCCCCCCTCACGAGACCACTTAACATGTGTTAATGAACACAGCACCAAGATAGACAGCCCCCACTCACAGCAAATCTGATCATGAAGAGAATCATATGCTGATGATGATGATGATGATTATTGTAGTTATTATTATTATTATTATTATTATTATTATTATTATTATCGCTATTAGTATTATTATTGTCTTATTATTATTATTTATAGTAATGTTTCTATTAATTATATTAATTATTGCTATTAGTATTACTATTGTTGTTGTTGTGATGATGATGATGATGATGATGATTGTTGTTATTATTGTTATTTATTATGATTATTATATGAATGTCCAGCACTAAATGGATATTTCTGATAAAGTGTGCTCATATAAATCCCCTCATTCCCCCTCTTTTCTCCTCTGTCGGTGAAAAACGCCATAAACAGGTGAAACGTGCAGAAAACACTTGGAGCTGCTGCTGCAACTCAACACCTTGAAGCAGCTCGACTGGCTGAGCTGGCTGGCTCCGCCCCTCCGCTCTCCGATTGGCGCGCCCGGCGGCGGGGCGCGGCCTCGGAGCCGTCTTAATAAATAGGCGCAGCGTCCCGGTCGGTGCGCGGATCTGTATGAGGGAGCGAGAGGCGCTTTGTCAGCTCAACGCGCGCACGCAGACGGCCGATCGGCTCTCCTTTCTTCTCCTCGGTGCGTGAACTTCCATTTGTCCGGGGCGCGCAGGGCTCGGCGCACGAGGAGCATAACGGAATACGGGAATAGGGGGACAAGGGGACGTGGACGACGCTCCGAGACGCCTGCCTGTCCTCAGCCATTTTGCCTGCACGCCTAGGGGGCTGTGGTTCTCTCTGTTGCCCCTCTCCCCGCTCCTCCAGCCTGAGCAGATCGGTCCCAACCCCGTGGAGCGAGATGGGGTCACTCCTGAAGATCTGATGGGACTTCAGCCTTTGGGAGACATCCACACAACCTCCTACAATCAGAGCAGACAGGACTGGTGGACTGTAGACTCCAGCAGCAGGAGCCCTCTCTCTATTGTCACTGAGAGGTGCAGAGCATGGAGTGCTACCTGTTGGGGATTTACCTGTTCCTGGCCCTGGGGGCCCTTCGGCACTCCAGTGGCACCACAGCCAAGGAGCTCACGTGCCAGGAAATCGCAGTGCCCCTGTGCAAAGGCGTGGGATACAACCACACATACATGCCCAACCAGTTTAACCATGACACGCAGGACGAGGCGGGCCTGGAGGTGCACCAGTTCTGGCCACTGGTGGAGATCCAGTGCTCTCCAGACCTGCGCTTCTTCCTCTGCAGCATGTACACCCCCATCTGCCTGGAAGACTACAAGAAGCCACTGCCACCCTGCCGTAGTGTGTGTGAGCGGGCACGGGCTGGGTGCGCTCCCCTCATGAGGCAGTACGGCTTCCCCTGGCCTGACCGGATGCGCTGTGACACGCTGCCTGTCCAGGGTGACCCGGACACCTTGTGCATGGACTACAACCGGACAGACTCGACCACCGCCTCACCCGTGCTGTCCAAGCCCACTGGGCGGCCGGGAAAGCCACACGTTCCACCGCACAGGACCAAGCATGGTCACGGGCGCCCAGGTGTCCAGACCAAGCGCAAGCCGGGCTCCTCCTGCGACCCAGGTTGCCAGTGCCGGGCACCCATGGTGCGGGTGAACAGCGAGAGACACCCACTGTACAACCGGGTGAAGACCGGACAGATGCCCAACTGCGCCATGCCCTGCCACAACCCGTACTTCACCCAGGATGAGAGGACTTTCACAGCCTTCTGGATTGGCTTGTGGTCTGTGCTGTGCTTTGTGTCCACTTTTGCGACTGTTGCCACTTTTCTGATCGACATGGAGAGGTTTAAGTATCCTGAGAGGCCCATTATCTTCCTCTCAGCTTGTTACATGTTTGTTTCCATTGGTTACATTGTGAGATTGATTGCGGGACATGAAAAGGTCGCATGCAGCCGGGAGTATGATGTGGAGCACGTGCACTATGAGACGACAGGTCCTGCACTCTGTACTGTTGTCTTTCTCCTGATCTACTTCTTCGGCATGGCCAGCTCAATCTGGTGGGTGATCCTGTCTCTCACATGGTTCCTCGCTGCTGGCATGAAGTGGGGAAATGAAGCCATAGCCAGCTACTCGCAGTACTTCCACCTGGCTGCCTGGCTCATCCCAAGCATGAAGTCCATCGCTGTTCTGGCCCTCAGCTCCGTGGACGGGGACCCGGTGGCTGGGATCTGCTACGTGGGGAACCAGAACCTGGACAACCTACGAGGTTTCGTGCTGGCACCCCTGGTCATCTACTTGTTCATAGGCACCATGTTCCTGCTGGCGGGTTTCGTGTCACTGTTCAGGATTCGCAGTGTCATCAAGCAAGGTGGCACCAAAACAGACAAGCTGGAGAAGCTGATGATCCGGATCGGAATTTTCACTGTGCTCTACACAGTGCCAGCCACCATCATTGTGGCATGTTACTTTTATGAACAGCACAACAGACAGAGCTGGGAAACAAGCCACAACTGCTCGTGTACGGTGGAGCATGAGCTCCGGAGGCCAGACTATGCTGTCTTTATGCTTAAGTACTTTATGTGCCTCTCAGTGGGCATCACGTCCGGTGTTTGGATTTGGTCAGGCAAGACTTTGGACTCTTGGCGGGCCTTGTGCACACGCTGCTGCTGGGGCAGCAAAGGCACGAGCGGGTCCACTTACAGTGATGTGAGCACGGGGCTCACATGGCGCTCAGGCACAGCCAGCTCTGTGTCCTGCCCCAAACAGATGCCCTTATCACAGGTCTGAAAAAAAAGACAATGGACTGCTGAGGGCCTGGAGGAGGTCATGCATCAGCCTTTCCCTTTATTAGCATACAAATGGACTACTAATGGTTTCCATTAGGCCAGCAGCAAAAGTGGCTGGTAGAAACAAGGTACCTGTCATTATTATTATTGTTCTTATTATTATTTGCTTTCCATGCTATGGATATGGACGTGCCATGCAATCAGCGACGCCCCGAGAATGAATCGGGGCACTACACTGTCTTAAGTGAAGCTGGGACATTTGCCCCCCCCGTCCTCTAGCCAGCCTTCAAAGATAAAGTTTCTGTTGCTTCACTTTTACGTGGTGCAAGACAGCTTGAAATGTCTAAACAATCAAAATATCAAAGATGGTCTCGAATAAGCCTTAAAAGTCTTAGTGCCCAAATATTTTACAGGTTGTTTTAATTTTTTTATTGTAAAATGTATTTATACGATGGTTGTGTACAAACTTTGTAAATTCTGTAAAAAAAACAAAACAAAAGATTTATAAAATTATTGTAAATTTGTATATAGTGTAGATGTCACTTGAAGACAAATATGACTTTTATTTTGACAATAAAACATTTGGAAAAATCTTAAAACTCTGCTGCCTTTTCTCTAGGTGAGTAACGAGGGGCTTTCTTTTTCTTTTCTGATGGGGGGTGACCCTATTCAAGGTGCTTGTTCTGGGCTCTTTTGTGGGGCCTTGTAAAGAGGAGCTTTTCTTAGCTATCTGGGGCCGTAATTAGAGGCGAGGAGCTTGAGTTGGAGAATCTCCATAATTGTTGCGCTCTTCACTTAATTTACTCCAAGAGGGGCCGAGTGAATGGGGTTTAAATGCAGGGAACAGGGCTCTTTTCATCTATGGGGAAACTTTGATCTCTCTTTAAAGTCTCCAATAAAGGTGACATGTAGACAGAAGTTTTTTCTTTCGTTCCTGCTGCCAGTGCACCAAGTTGTCTAATGTCTAATTTGAGAGCGCCATCAAAAACGTCTTACTTGGGCTTCAGCCGTATTATTAATGGTGGAGTTTTAGTCTCAGACGTGAGGGAGAGTGAATGGCCCCCTACAGGTGGTCCCTTTACAGTAATCCCCCATCGAGGGACCTTCACTGTGAGCCCTGACAGAACTGTATTAAAGCACAGACAAAGAAGCTCTCTGGAAAATGTTGCCTGATGGTAAATGAAACAGTTTTCTTTCTTGTTTTGTTCCACACGGGCCTGTTGCGATCCCGCTCAGGAGAGGGGGCTGGAATTTCCAGGTTTGGGTACGCTTTGGGAAAGTTAATATCTTTCTTTTTGGTGCTTTAACTTTTGCTCTTTTATCAGGACAGCTTTGACTCTCCCGGTCTTACTCGGCGGATAGAATCATACCCTGTTTACTGGCTCTGTTACTATTTGAGATCCAGTTCGTTTGGGCATTTTAAAGGAATGAGTCACAGAAAATCTTATTTACACACTTTTCACTCGGAATCCAAATGCATTTCAGTAGCAAAGACATGTTTATGGTCCAAGTGGGCTTCTTTGGTTCTGCGGTGGAGCTGCAAGGCTCAGGATTTTGTTCCATAGACTTTTATGACGTTGCAGTAAAGAAACAAACTTCAGACAACTAACATGTCTCCAGTCAGCTACACTTGGAGGAACTACTTTCTGGGATCTACTCCTTTAACCGGGTTTGTTAAGATTTTAGCCAAACATTACACTCTGTTTTAGAGTGCATTAGGTGGGACATCACTCTCAGTGATGGTTGGATTCGTCTCTAATGTCACTAATATGAACCACAGTCGTTGCAGTGTTCAGATTTTAGGTCCGTTTTCTGGGACTTCACCCCAAACCCTCTGATCAGTTGTACCCTACCTTTCATACTCATGTTCTTTCCTACAGATTAAGGTTCTATCAGGGACCCAAAGCCCTGTACCTATATGAAAGATGTACCTGTGAGTATAACTCTGTTGTAGTGATGTATAGATCGGTTCACAGCAACACCATAATAAGTACCCCAGTCCTGACGATCATACCCGCACGCCCTAAATGAACCACGTACTTTAATGCACATCATGCATTTCTTTCACATCTTGCTGAAAGTGTAATATGAGAGATGTTCGGAGTTGGAAAGGTAAGTTTTAATCTTACACACCTGAGTATATATACATACGTGTGTGTGTGTGTGTGTGTGTGTGTGTGTGTGTGTGTGTGTGTGTGTGTGTGTGTGTGAAATACTTCAATTTACACAGATCACTGATACATGTCTATTCAGCTCACTCCAGGCTCCAACTGTGAGTGGTCTCATTCTGCCACCTAGAGGCCAATCTCAGCAGTGCACAGTATAGAGCCTCACACATCACCAACACTGTGTTCAGGGTTAAACTGAGCACCAGAGGTCTAAAGTTTATTATCAAAATAAAAGTGACCCTTGCCTTCATTTGACATCTACATTATGTAAACGACAAGTCAATCCTTGAAGGAAAGCCGCACATAATACTGTGCCTGTCCAGTTCTGTATAAAGCAGGTGGACATCTTTATTGTATTTAGAAGCACATGACACATAGTAGCAGGGATTTGTAGTAACAAATACAATATTTTGGTTCTTTAATTGTATCGGATATAAAAACCATATTATGGTTCTGCTTCAGTTCAGATCCTCACTGCAATAAGCGTGTATGAGCAGGTATCCCGATACTTTTGTCCCTGCAGTGTATATTGTAAATAGTTGATACTCAGGATTTTATATATTTATATTTTATATAATTGGGTTTTTAATTGTTAAATTGTTGAGTACAGTCATTATGAATGGTTAAAATACAATGTGCAACGTATAGATGTCACTTAAGGACAATAAATCATTTATAAAATCTCGCAGCTCTGCAGCCTCTTCTCTAGGTGAGTAACGAGGGTCTTCTTTTTGTTTTTGGACGGGGGAAGGGGGTGACCCTGTTGAATGTGCTGGTTCTAGGCTCTTTTGTTGGAGCTTGTAGAGAAGCTTTCTCTATGTAAGCTTACAGACTGAATAACAATAAGTGAATGTGGTATTTTCAGCTATTTTCACAAATAGCACAAGGACCACCCAGGACCACCTAAAGCCTGCCTGACAAAAAACACAACAGCAAACACAGTCCAACCTGAGCTGGTCCAAACCGGTAGAGATACACCCTAATAGACTTATCCCTCGTGTTGTATTAATGTTCTGTATACACCCCGTGTCATAGGGGTCAAAAATGACCTGCCTTCACTAAACCCCCAGAATAAAATGGCTTCAGTGAGAGGATGAGGTCAGGATTCAGTCCCCTGAAGGGCTTTCACAACTGCAGCAGAGACTCGCAATTACCATGAGTGGAGTTTCACCTGATTCTACATGTTTAACCAGTTTATCTCAGTCTACAGGTGAGATCCTGGTTGGTTGGTGGTTGGTGTGGCACATTTCCCAATGACACCTCCAGTGAGCCACCACACCATGTGGGAGACTATGGTTTGATTCCCAGTCTGGGCAACTATGCTGTGCTACACCAATAAGAGTCCTTGGGCAAGACTCCCAACACTACTCTGACCCACCTCTGTAATATGAGTAACCTCCACTGCTCTGTTGGATCAAAACCTGCAGCCACATCGACCCTTTACGGATAAGATCGGACACCTCTGTCATAAGACAACACAAGTGCTGGTGTTCAAACAAGGCTTTCTTTCATTTTTACTCATTTTTTTAATTAATGATGAATAGAAATACATTTACAAGCCACTGTTAACGTGATACGCATAAACGAGTCCACCTAGAATTTTACTTTGAATGATTATTTGTTTGTTGCTGACTTTCCTGGCAATAGAATTTTTAAACAAACATTTAATGTATAAATATCGAAAGAAAAGCCATGAAATAACATGAAAAATAAGTATTAAAGATGTTGAATTGGGATTGCCCGGCGCGTGTGCTCTCAGGGTTAGAATATCAGGGTCATCTGTTTCTGATTCAGTGCCAGAGTCTATGCCGTGAAGCAGTCCTTCCTCCCCACGTCCTCCTCTGTAAACCTAATTTCATTAACTCTCAGTTTAGCTGAACCCAAAAAAGTGCTCAGTGTGTCTGAGTCAGTGTCTCCAAGACATGAGGCACCGTGGGCAGGAGAGCATGGAAGATTACTTTCCATTATTGTGATAAAACTGAACTGGAAACTACTTCACCACAGCTCATGTAATACTTTAAATGAATTATTATTATTATTATTATTATTATTATTATTATTATTATTATTATTATTATTATTATTATTATTATTAAAAAAGTCCTGAACTTTAGGTTGGTCATTACAGTTGTTGACCGCTGCCTGTTGCTCATTAAACTAAAACGTCTCAAGACAACCAAAATAAATAAAGCTCTAGCTCTAAAAAAAAAAAAAAAAAAAAAAAAAAAAAAAGACTAAATCTGTTTGCACTAGAAATGCAGCTTTGCTTCCAAACTAGACTATATGGGCAAAAGTATTGGGACACCCGTTCATTCATTGTTTCTTCTGAAATCAAGGGTAAAAATAGTTCATCCTGTTATTGTTGGAGTAACTGTCTCAACTGTGCAGTGAAGACTTTCTACTAGATTTTGGAACATTGCTGTGAGGATTTGATTGCAACATATATTTATAGGCATTTTTTACATTTCCTTGATTGGCAGTTTGCACATCTGAAATAATTGACTACAGAAATGCAGAAAGAGCAGAGAGATGATTAAATGGCCTGTAAATGATAGAATGAGATGAAAACAGAGCTAAATAAGTACAATAAAAAGCAATGGTTGATCGTGATAGAACAGAATTGGGCAACGCCAGTAGTGTGCAGTGTGAAATGAAGACACTAGAGGGCGGCATTGCTGTATTACAAACTGACAGTTTTGCAGGTCCAGTTAGGAATCAGGTCTGGGGCATCAAAAAGAACCTAATGATGAAGAACTATAACTGAATGAGCAGCACAGTAGAATCTCATCTCAGTGGTGTAAAGTAAGTAAAATATGTTTTATACAGCTCATTAAAAGTCTATATCTTTATAATAACAGCCACACACTAAACAATCTGTGTTATATGAATAACCCAACAGGTTTTTACACCTTTGTTGTTGTTTTTGTTTTTAACATATTTTAACATTTAACCTGTATTTTAACAATATTGAAAAATGGTGGTGATATAAAATTATCACATAAGTCTGAAGAAACGTATTTTAAACATTTATTATTATAAAATAAAATAAATAAAATGGAGGACCATTAAAGAGCTGCCAACATGGCCAGGTCAGACCGTCCTTTAGCAGGTTTAGCCCGAGAGCAAGTCTCCAAGAGAGCCTCTTTTTCACAGCTGATGGCAGCATCAGTGAGACCTTGCTGTCAAAAAAACATCAGGTTAAGCCTGAAGTTTGCCCGAGAACATCTAGACAAAGAGCAGGACTTCTGGAACAATGTGCTTTGGACAGATGAATTCAAAGTTGATTATATTCGCAAACCAAACACAGCATTTAAGCACAAGATTTGAGCTCAAGCTGTGAAACATGGGGCTGGAAGTGTTATGTGGGCTGTTTTAATGCAGCAGGGTCTGGAGATCTCTCCATCATAGACAGCACTATGAAGTCTTTATCAGAGGGGGCTTGGGGTCTCCTTTTTCACATGACTATCATTGGTGTCAAAAACATGTATCTCTATTTGGTTTTAATAATGTAAATCTGGCTGTTGTCCTTTAATTTGGATCAGAATTGCATGATAAACTGATCAAGACAAATGATCAAATGTCCATCAGATACCATACTCAAAACACTGAGATCATGTTTTTCTACATGAAGGTGATGACCCATATCTGTATGGTTTAATGCATTTCATTGCTGCCACTCAATTGGCTCATTAGATTACTGTATGAATGAGTAAGTTCCTAATAAAGTGGCTATTGAGTTTACAGTTTTATAATGTTCAAAACACAATTCAAAGGACATTTACACGTCACAGCTGAGCAAATTTAATAGGCTGTATTTGTTTTTCATTATCATCAAAGTTCTGGAGACAATTGAAGAGGAACTAAATCGAGTACAGCAGAATGATTTGTGTAGGCACAAAGCTGGGTTATGCAGCCCAACAGCAGCTTCAGTGAAATATCTGAGAGAACAATAATCTTCTGTCATCAAACCTCAAATGCCTACGCTGAGAACTCTCAGAAGCTCCAGTTGTTCTTCATCCATGCAGTCCTGTTTGAGACGGTTAAAAAGCACATCAGCATGGTTTCCTCCCAGATACACTACGTCCAAACTATGCCCGAATGCATCTGCCATTGCTGACACATATGTGCAAATGCAGTTTTGACTTTTTTCAACAGGAAACTAAAAAGTGTGTGAAACTAAAGCAATGTGGTGGGGATCTCCAGTCCTGGAAGCCCAGATTCCTGCACAGTTTAGGGGTTTTCCTGCTCAAACACACCTGAACCCCGGCCCTCGGGTCCTACTCCTGTTCTACACATGATCCACTAACATCACTGGAACAGGAAAGCCAACGAGAGGTGACTGAACACATGCATTTAAATGTGAGATGAACTGAAATCTGGGTTAGATGCTTATGAGCTGCTGGCTGATTGGAATTGTTCCTTTAAATCCACTAGAGGGCAGTGCACTATAACGAGGCAACTGCACAAATCCATCCAGATCAGACAGTGGGCTGCTGTGGCAAACTGGAGAAACCCCCAAATCTACATTCTCCTACTTGTGTCACTTCATTCAAATCCCAAACTCACCCAAACACTTACATGCCTGTGATGTTTTGGATTATAAGCAAAAAATAAACAAATAAATAACAAAAAAGTTATTTATGCAGAATCTTTTATACATGAAGGACAAGGTGCAAGTCGGTGAAGTGTTAAAGTGGTTATGACAGGAACCAGGATGGCACTATATTACACATAATCTTTATGAGGGTAAAACAGTGTTTGAGTCTGAACTAATCCATTTTCTTTGGGAATAATTTGCCATGTAATACCCTGCAGGTACCGTTCACACCAGCAGCTGGGGTTGGTGTGTCGCTCAAGGGCAGAAAGGGTAGGAAGGGGAGGATTGAAGCACTCACCACAAGGCCTCTATACTCAAACCCAACCATCATCAGATCCCAAACACAACCTGAATTTGTCACCAAAGAGCATGTGGTTCCAGTCCATAGCAGTGCAAGTTTCTCATTCAAATATAGGGAAAGGTGGCTCGGTCAGGACGGCTTAGATGGGCGGCTTTCTCAAATTCTCTCAAAGTCTGTCAATTTGGACGAAATGTCTTTGAGTGGGTTGTAGAGGCACGTCTCACCAACAGGTACACTACCCAAATATAGCCTCTGAGAGCCTCTGAGAGGTCAGTAGGGGAAGCACTTACACCTTCTTGTGTCAAGACCCAGCGTCTAATCAGACCATTCCTGTAATCATTTACATATCATACTACAAAAACATCCTACAAAATGACTCTAGGGTCCTAAAGCTGATGGTCCACTGGCTGTAATACGAAGAATACAGCCAGACCCCTTTACAAGCAGGGGGGCAAAAGTGCTATGGCATTAGTCAACTGCTGTAATCAACATAGATTTCACACGGATTGTAAATCCTTGATTCAGTAATAAAGAGTTGGATCAGTTTGTATTCAATTGCACATTAATATAATGTTACCAGTATCATCTACCAGTATCATCTGGACATGGATGCCTCTGGTTTGCTCTTCACTAAGCTCACATAAAGTACAAATTTATACATCATCACTGCTAACCGACCCGGACTCAACCAAGTCCGGCCACTGTGTCTGTTAATATTGTGGATCCAACCTGGGTCCAACTGACCCAAACCCCACCAAGTCCGGCCACTGTCTGACTCACCACAACTGCATTTTACATAAACATACTGTACATGACCAGAGACACAACACAGCCTGGATGGGCTGGATGGTGAAGAAATGGGTGACATACATTATCTTGGAAGTTGCTAATCAACTCCTTGTCATTCCTGCTCTCTGTTGTGAAGAATCCTGCTTTCTGCCCCCTGCTGGCATGTGTATCTCTGTGATGTTGTGGCACAGAAACCCATCTATAAGCTCATATTCATATTCATGCAAAATCCTGGAATATTTATCTTCTGCCTCAGTCCACATGCTCCTTGCACTTCAATGCTGGTTCTGTATCTCAAACTTACTCTTGGGGTGGCTTAAATTGCAACTGTACGGGACGCCCAGGAGCGATAAATACCATTTCTCATGTGACACTGCTGTAAATGAAAGAATTTAAATACCACGGTAAAGGGGTATAGTCATATTTTGGGAATAAACATGGTTGCATATGTTTAATTCCTTCAAATTCCTGATCTAAAGACAAGTGTCTGTTTTTATGTCTATCTTTTTTCTTAATCAAATCACAAATATATCAAACATAAAAATACAACAATCCAGAGTCATAAATCAAGTAAACCGCCTTTCGTTATTCTTTAGAGTCCTATTGTTAGCCTTCCATTGTCTGTGAGCTGCCTGGATCTGATATCAAAGCTGAAACGAAGCCATGGAAGTACTGCTGGAGAAGGTGTAATGTTCACCATCTCCAGATAAAACGTGATCTGATCAAGTAATTTGAAAAAGAGCAGAGTGACGAGCCAGTAGAGGAGGCTCTTATATGTCACGGAAGCACCATCAATCTTTCTCGGATCAAAGCTGGACTTGTCAGGAATCCCTCGCCAACAAACGGTTTGACGTGGTTCCAAGGACATAAGCTGGTGGCAAAAAAAACCCTGCAATGACAAAACTGTCAGCCCTGACACAATTGGGGGTGTGAAAGTCATATCATTGAGGTGGCTTCGGTCCCTGTGCGACACACGACTGCCGCTGGGAGCACAAGAGGGGTGGGAGCGAAGGCCTCGGGCCAGAGTCTGCAGCTCGTTTGACGGTGGAGATGAAATGTGCTCACGGAGGTTGGTGTGAGGCGGGGCGTCATCACACTCTTGTGTTTCACTGGATCACAGCGTGCTATTTTAAGTGCTTGTATATGTTCTAAAGTTCCAACCTCAAAGCCCTCTGGGTCCTTGAATATATTGTGACAAACCGCCTCCATAAATATGTATCCTGACTTTGACTCTAATTGCTCTGCGATGCAGCGCAGGCCAGAGAAGCCCAGTGGTCTCTTAATGGAATACCTCACCCCAAAAATGCTTACGCTGCTAGTAATGTAGAAAAGCTGACAGGGTCCCTTTAATGTAATTCACGGTTGATTATGCTAATTAGGTCATTATAACTTTCTTTCCCTGCTTGCTTTACATCCCACACCGTGCTACATCAAGAACTTTAATGTGCTCGTAACACAGCACTCTTCAATAGCCTGTCTTTCATTTTTCTGTCCCCCGATATTAACTACCCACATTTATTGCCACCTGAATGATGTCTAGCTATAAGCACATTTTAACCATCTGTAAAAGTGTTTTTACTCATTATAAATGAAAAGAAACGGCACCGATATTAAGAAAACCCGTCACAAACACAGGAGTTTCACAATTTTACTGATAAATGGACCAATAGAAATGCTTCAAAATGACTTGGAACACAATCTCTTTACATTGACGTCCATTTAAAACAGTTTCCATCTTCTGATACCTTTTTGGAGATATAAGCTTTTGTTGCATCAGCAAATTATACTTTTCCTGTTATCAGACTGCCAGTCCAAACGGTTTACTGGACAGCAAAAAAAGACACATGACTGGAGGCTCAATTGGGATTTCAAAGTGTCTTTGAGTCTTTGTGATAAACAAGAACCAGCTCAAATTCAGAGGGATGGAAATGCAGGGATTCAAGAAGAGCACCTGGACAGTCAAAACTGATCTGATACTTGTAAATTATCATATTTGCCTGCATTCTGAACAGTCATGTGTCCTATGATGATGTTGTCTATATGGTCTATATGTAAGAAGAAAGCACTTGTTTAAAACATACTTTAATGTCAAAATGGGAAATTTTAAAATAATAGTTATAGATCTTTTTCATAGATTTGGAAGAATTTGTTGTTGTTTTCTTGTGTCTGCAATCACTACATACCTATAATGTAGATCTACTTATGATATAGTGTATAAAATAAAAGTTTAAATTGTAGATAAAGTAGGTAAAAGTAAAAAAAATAATAATAAAAATAAAAGTATGTCGACGTCATTCAAATACATTTCTATTCAAATTTTAATCAACAAATTTAACACCAATTTAAATCTGTATTAAATAATACACATGCCCAATGTGCTCCATTATTGTTAAGGGGGAAATGAGAAATCCTTCAGCTCAGGAGATCTGGAGGTCTGGAGGTCTGGAGGCCTGGAGGCCTGCTGGCGACTCCACAAGGAGCAACACGGGTGAAGGTTTTGGCCAAGCAACCTTTGAGACCCTTCTGCAAACAACAAACCTGATTTTAGAATAACCTCTCATTCCTGCAGCTCAATAAGTCCGGAGAGGTCAAGGGCCGTCTGCGTTCAGTTAGACAAAGGCTGAGAGCACTAATACAAACAGAAGTGACAGGTGGACGGGAAGGTCAAGGCTGTGGTGGATGGTATGCAGCCCTGACGTTTAGATCCATTTAAAGCAGCCTCTTTTGGTTAATCCTGACCTATTTGAACATGTTTGGGTCAGATCATCTGTCCTCAGTTTCTTCTGGAGCATGTTTAGGGCTCTATCCTCAGAATATTAGCTAAAACAGAAAAGGCTCTCACCCTTTACTTTCCCCAGTGATTTATGAGTTTAATAAATGGTGAAAAAGCTAACAGAGCTGGGTTGGTCTGAACTGGATGTTCTTCCACGTCAAGGAGGAACCCTGAACGTCTCTTTTTTTGGTCACGTATTGTGAGTATTTTTGTTTGTTTGTTGTTTGTGATATATTTTATATTCATTACATTCATTAAAGTGATATATTCACTTCAAATGCATTGTAATAACACGAGACTCCTGATTTCTATTTTCATGAGCTATACGCCATCCTGATATGAAAACATGAAATATGGTATGAAATATGTCACTTTACATGTAATGAATAAAAATCTGACTGTTTTTGTTTGAAATTTCGGAGATGCCCTAGTAGATGATACCGCCCCCCTGGTGGTCAATATCAGGGCTACACCCAAAACCAAAAAATTGGGCTACTGCAGAACCATGACTGGGAACCATGCATCTAGAGCCACCACTATGACCATATCTTCAAGTCTTTTTAAATGCATATCTTAGAAGGCAAATGTGTGGGTATATATTTCTAAATATGAAGTGGGAGGTGTTTCAAATATGGATTTTTATCAAAATATCAAAAATGGTCAGTGTTTCATCAGCTGCAGAAAACCTCTGAGGGGTTTCCCAAAAGACACACTGATGTGGTCATCATGCTACCATGGAAATGAGTTACAGTAGTAATTACAGTCAGAAGTCAAAAAGTCCATCCGTCCATCCATCTTCTAATTTGTTTCATCCTATTTAGGGTTGCAGTGGGTCCAGAACCTTGGCCCAGTCCAGTCCAAGGTAACACACACTCACATTTATTATAATGGCCAGTTCACCTACCATGTGTATGTTTTGGGAGACAAGAGGAAACCGGAGTACCCACAGGAAACACAGGGAGAACACACCAAACTCCTCACACAGTCCCAGGAGCAGGGACTGAAGCCACGACCATAGGCCTTACTGCTCTCAAAAAGTGTCCAATGCAATAGCAAAAATTGAGATACAAGGTTTTTGTGTGAGCAATGATACACTATATGCATAGACACAAGTATTGGGACACCTCAATCAATGTTCCTTACAAAATCGAGGATATTAAAAAGGCTTTATGCTGCTTTTGTCCACAACATTTGGACATACAGTGTCTGTATTGTCTGTTTTTCACCAACCTCTTTATGGGTGCAGGGTACCCTTGTCCTAAAAGTACATAAAGGAGGTGTCATAGTACTCTCTGGACTTTCACACCCACTCAGATTTCTTCTCCTGTCCTTCTCCACCACTTGGTGGCAGGTCACTTCCTGTGTTCATCTCCACAAGTGTGTATTGCCCCACTTTCCTTGTACAAATTGCAGTCGCTTCTGTGAGGTCCAGTGTCCCAGAGCTTGAAGGATTGTCCCGTCGAGGTGGTGGGGGAGGTTTGAGGCGATTGCGCTTGCTCACTCTAATGGACCTCGGAGAGCCCAAAGGTTCAGCTGGACACAGTGCCACCTCACTGCCTTCCTGGTCCAACCCTTCATCATGTGGAACTGTGTAACCACTGTTTCCATTTAAAGAGCCGGGCTTACCATGGTTGATACCAAGAGGGGTCCCTCCCAGAGGTGATGGGTGAGTTTCACCATCTAATTGCAAGGAAGCCCCATCTTCTATACAGTTCTTGTTGATTCTCTTCCGAAAGCTTCCACTAGGCATCAGGTCCTGAGGTCCAGGGCTGCCACAGCGTGTGCCTCCATTTTCCGAAACAAAGTACCTCTCTTCCTCATACATCTTTTCCACCAGCATCCTCTTCTTGCTCTTCTGGCCCACTGACCGCTTAATGGCGCAGATCAGGTCCAAGATGTTGAGAAGAAGAGACAGGGCAGACGTCCCCAGCATGAAATTCAGCATGATGGTTTTTTCAGTGGGTCTGGATATGTAGCAGTCCACCATGATGGTGCATGGAGTCTGCTGGCACATGAAACGACTGGGAATGTGGAAGCCAAACAGGTAGTAATGGGCAGCCCCGAAACCAGTTTCCAGAAAGATCCGGAACAAAAGTTGGAAGACGTAGGCCCCTGTAAAGCGACATAGTCTGCCAGCCTCAGACTTTACAGTGGACTTTGACAGAGCTGCTTCACGCAGTGGTTCTTGGTAGATCTTATACAGAGACCCGTGCAGCATCTTCTCCAAAGCGTGAGAGTGATCAGGCAGGTTGGATGTAATTTTGTGGATCACATAAACTACAAACATAATGAAAGGTAGGCAAATGAAGGTAAGTTGGACCAGCCAGAAGCGGAACAGGGACAGAGGAGCAAACAGATCGTAGCACACATTGGTACAGCCGGGTTGGATAGTGTTACACACAAATCTTTCCTGCTCGTCCTGGTAGAGAGGATAGCCAGCAAAGAGCAAAACCAGTATACGCAGGAAGACCATCAGGATCAGCCACACCTTTCCTGAAAGACAAATAAACGTGTCATTGATCTGTTTCATGCAAAACAAGCTTTGCAAAAAATATTTGTGCAGATTCCTCTAAAGATGATTATTGGGTGATGAGTTGTGTGAATGTAAACAACACAATATACAGATTCTATGGAAGGGGGTCAAAATCATCTGAGGTAATGGGCCACATTACACACAGTTCAATGTCAAGGTGGCTGGACTGATGTTTATTGGAAAACCCTTAGTTCCCCAGCAGGGGGGTCGTCTGACTGCACGGAGCCTCCGGGTGGGGTGATTCGGGGTTTATCATTCTTATTGTGGCAGGCAGCGAGGGAAGGGGATGGGGACTGATGATATAAGGTTTGGGGCTCATTAAAGAATATTCAAGGATATAAGCCCAGAAGGCCAGGGCAGGTGATCGATCAGTCGATCAATCAATCAAATTCTATTTATATAGTGCTTTATTAAATAAAGGCATTGTCACAAAGCATCTTTATAAAAATCCACATCCGAGCCTCTTTTGAGCAAACCAGCGGGTGACAGTGGCAAGGAAAATCACCCTCAGACTGGAGGGAGGAACCAACTGATTTTGAGCGGAACCAAGGCTCAAAAGGGGAACCCACCCTCCTCTGGTTAACACCAGATAGCACAGACATAAAGCATGAAAAGGTGTCAAATACTAAAGAACTACAGCATACATAAAGAACTGTGAGCATGCTGTGTATGGGCGAGAATGAGTTACGAGAGAACGGAAGTCCATGCAGGTTAAAGTGTCATACGTCTCTAATGTGGGATGAAAAAGACAATGCAAGGATCCCAATTAAGACAACGTCAGAGGTGATGCCCTCAGCCAAAGCCGTGGGCACTGGACATAGGAGATGTTAAAACTGGCACAGATAAAAACTGTCAACAAGGCCTGGTTGGATTAGTAACAGGTTTTCCTATATTTAGCAGAAGTGGTGGTTGTGTTTTTACTGCTTTGCCAGTTTTGGATGTGAATTTGTATTGTTTAGGTCAGATTTGTCAGTTCCATGTACCAAACTCTTATTATTCAACTACACCAATATAAATACAGTGTTACATAAAAAAAAAATACAGTGTTTCATTAAAAAAATAAATACAGTGTTTCATTAAAAAAAATAAATACAGTGTTTCATTCTCACTCATTAAATCCCTTTTATGAAACATTTTCCAGAGAAATGAAAGAATGGCATCACTTAAAGAACTGTTTGTAGCACTTTTTAAGGGTGTAAGTCTAAAAAACACTTTATGCGTGTATTTTTTGTAAGTTTATGTAAGTTTCTGGAAAAGTATATCTTTATTCAGTCACAGTTACAGTTACTTAGTAACTAACCAACTTACTTAGTAAGAACTTAGTAATACAATTTACTTAGTAATAAACAATTTGCCATTTTAAATGAAAGTAACCCCTGATATTAGTATCCAGTTATTATTCATAATTCTTCAGTTATAACGCTTAATTATTCTGAAAATGCTATAAAAATAAAATTAGAAATGGAAATCCAGTAAATAAAATCACCTACCCACAATGGTGATGTTGTAATTGAGTGCAATGAAGATGACCTCTGATGCTCCCTGCCTCCTCATGACTTCAGAACAATGCTCCCCAATGAAGAAACCACCAGAAAGAACTTAAGGTACTCTTACTCCAGACAGGAACCCAGAAAGTCCGAATCACATCGAGACCCTACTGTGGAACTGAAACCAATCCCATTAAAGATATCCACAATCCCAGCTGGGAACACTGGCTGGATAGGCCTAGACTGGTGCATGCACACAGCTCTTACCGCTGCCTCCTGTCTTACCTCTCTCTCTCTCTCTCTCTCTCTCTCTCTCTCTCTAGGACGACAACTGTTCTCAGACAACAGAAGACGAGAGACACGAGCTCCATTGTGACAGGCTATTCTTACCCACCAAAGGCACGTCGGTGCTCAGGCATTGCTGAGATACTTGGGCTCTGTTTGTCCTTACAGGAGAACACCCAGCATCAGGATTAGTCCTCAGATCTCAGGTTTAGCTTCTCATCTGCACTGGAAAGTGTTTTAATATCAGGCCATGGAGGACAGGATTTTCCAGTTCTCTCAAATTCATTAAACAAATGTGATCACAGCAGGGACGTTAATATAACTATAATATCATTTTTTCAGTTTTCATAGAACCAGTAGAAACTATACACTTAAAGAAATGAGAGAACGATTAAAATTTAATGATGTCCACAATAATAAGCAGAGTAGAGGACTCAGAAAGCTGTGTAAATATATCTATAAGATAAATATAACACTGTGTTGGAGAGTTCCAGCAGCTTTTATACAGATACACATAAGATACAATAGAGATAAAACAAAATCGAAACAAATAAATACAGTAGAAACATACATTTAAGAGGAACATAATATTATAATATACATAGAGAACCTATAAAGGGTGTGAACGGACATGCTTGCAGTAGTTACAGCTGAAGTGTCCAGTATGTACAATTATATATATATATATAGAATACAGTAGGATATATATATATATATATATATATATATATATCGGAAATATTGATACAGCAAGATATTTTATTCATATATTAAAAAACAGTCATATATCACACCTGTTAAGCAGGTTACCATCTGTGAATGATTTAATCCCATTAAAGAATATGTGGAAATGGCTTGGTTTCCAGACGGATGACACTCAACAGAGGCATCATGTCTGGAGGAAACCAGGCACTGCTCATCATCTAGCCAATACCATTTGTAACATCCAACTCAAAAAGACTTGAGGCTGTAATTTCTGCGAAAGGAGATTCAACAAAGTACTGGGCAAAGCCAAATATTCACTACTGTACATGTTATTTTTTTGTTTGATTATTAGTTTTTTTTATATAAATTTGCAAAGATTTCAAACAAATGTTTCTCACTTTGTAATTGTGGGGAATTGTGTGTAGGATTTTGAAATATTGTATACAATACGTACACCTGTACAAAGCTTAACTCGTTTATATCATATATATATAAAATCCTCTCATAAAATCCTTACTTTCTTCAAACATCCAAGAAAAAACCTTTCAATTAAAGATTTTTTTTTTATTTGAAGTAATTTTGGAACATTTCTATTGGTCCTTCATATATTCTTCATGTAATTCTGACACAACATAAGAACCAAGCCAAAAGTTACAGGATATCACTATGTAAACTGATCATGAAGTGTTACCTCAGGGGACAGCTTGGCAACAGGCACACCTGTACAAGGTCTGAGATGTTATCTTGTAAGGCTGAACACTGGCCAGCATGCTCATGGCATGGCGACATGAATTATTGGAGTTCGAGCAGGGCATGATGCCACATTCCATTTTCAAAGATGAGCAGACACTTCACATTCCTTGATCCACAGTGTCATGTGTCTACTGGTAACATGTCATAGAAGGCATTACAGCCCACAGTGGACAGCACAGTGCGTGGTAATGATTGTGATTGGCAGTGTGTGGCTAGAATTGTGTGTGTGAGCAAGCGACTGACCAAAATCACATCCACATTCAATGCCGGAGCCTCACACACACATATGTCAGTGTAGCATTCTTCAGCTTCCATAGGATATGGGACAAATAGTTCCTGTCCAATGACTTTTGGCATGTCAATGTATAGAATTTCAGAAAAAATAAACAAAGTAATTCCAAACTATTAACCAATAATACATATCACCGTTGTGCTTTGAAATGTTAGTAGGTCATTGGCTTTGCAACATTGTAACGTTAAGCTTTGATGAACATTTCAATGTCGTTTAAAGTGTACAGTGTGCAACCCTGCACTCAAAAAAACTTCACACGGTCACTTAATTTAGGGCTTCTATAGGCCTTCCTGGGTGATGCAATGTCCAGCAGTGTCACATTAATGAAAATGTCCATGCTTTTAATTCGGTCCTCATGGCATTTGGCATGACTGGATGCCGGTGGCTCAGAGAAGAGCTCAGTGGAAATCTCTGGAAGCCTTTAACCCGTTCTAAATGACCTCAGGGAGACGGACATCTGCACAGGCAAGTGGAGTTTGACTGGACCCCATTCTCTTATGAATGGGGCCTAACGTGCATGACCACCAGCAGATGCATGGCGATAACCTTTGTGCTTGGTGGCGTAATTGAGTGGCGATGCATGGAGTGGACAGAGATAGCATTAGAGGGATTCGGGAAGATATTTCAGAAAACCCAGGAGAGCTTTGAGTTGAGCTATGGGCCCCATCATAAAGAGAGAGAGAGAGAAACTGACTCTGTCTAGTGTTGTCTGATCTAAAGAATTCAAACTCACATATAAATGTAAACTAAAAAGAAAATAAAAAAAACTTACATGAGGGGTCACCAGCCTTGGTCTTGAAGATCTACTGTGCATTGTGGAGTCCTGTTACAACCAAACTCTGGTGCACCTGTCGGGCTTGTTTAGACGTCTTACATTGGTTGGATCAGATGCAGTAATGATTGGTAAGGCAGGTGGGGGGCAGTATGTTAGATTCGCATTGACCAAAAACAATGGAATGTTCTGTGTGTGAATGTGTTGATGATATATGCAATTACTAGTGTTGTAGACGAGATCACTAGAGCCGAGCAAGACAGAGACCGGGACATGTAAAGTTTATATATACACACAAAGATGTCTGGAAACATGAGATGTGGTCCGTGATGTCCCTCCATTGTCAATCAATCAATCAATCAATCAAATTGTATTTATATAGCGCTTTTTACAACAGGAAGTTGTCACAAAGCAGCTTTACAAAGATCCGGGTCTGAGCCTCAAATGAGCAGCCAGTGGGCAAACAGTGGCAAGGAAAAACTCCCTCAGTTTTGGAGGAAGAAACCTTGAGAGGAACCAAGGCTCAAGAGAGGAACCCATCCTCCTCTAGTCGACACTGGAGAGCATAACAACGGCACAATACATTGGGATGGAAAGTGGAAAAGAAATGAAATGAAATTAAATGGAGGGAGGGAAGATAAATACAGTATAGCTTGTAGTAATGATACAGGTATGAATGAATAGTGAATAATGAGATCCATGCAAGTGGGATAGTCGGGTCTGGCAGTAGGTAGTAGGAAGTGGATGAGTGGACCGGTATCCGCAAGGCGTCCGGGGCAGCTCAGGACATGGGGGGGAGAGAGGGAGAAAGATTAATGCCCCCTTAGAAGTGTTAATGAAAAGCCTGCGTAAAGAAAAATGTTTTCAGGCGTGATTTAAAGATGGAGAGTGTATCTGAGTCCCGAACAGTAGGAGGAAGGCTGTTCCAGAGCTGGGGGGCTTTGTAAGAGAAGGCTCGTCCCTCAACAGTGTTCTTTTTGATTCTAGGGACGGTCAATAGGCCAGCGTCCTGAGAACGCAGTCTGCGTGACGGGTTGTAGGGTATTAAGAGGTCTTTTAGGTGCTGGGGAGCTAAGCCATTTAGTGACTTGTATGTTAGTAGCAGTATTTTGTAGTTGATTCTGAATTTAATGGGAAGCCAATGGAGGGATGAAAGAACAGGACTAGTGTGGTCAAATTTCCGAGTTCCGGTGAGAACCCTCGCAGCAGCGTTTTGTACGGATTGTCCCTGTTAGTGAAATGTGTCAGAATTTACATTCAGCTGAATGGTTCTTCTTTAGAGAAGTCCTGCATAGAAAATCACGATGATTCAAATAACCAGATTTTGCAGACATGGTAAAGTGAGCAGGCGAAAATGTGCTTAACATCAGACAATTCAAAATGAAGTGTTGAGTGATTGGATACCGGAGGGCAGTAGCTTGTTTTCCCTGCTAGCCACTCTGCGTGCAGATTTTTGGCATCAGGGAAACGACTGATTTATTCTTTTTGGAAGCTTTGTTGATGTTCAGTAACAATTCAGGTTCGGTTTCCAATGAACTTTATTGCAGACAGACATACTGGACTCGGCTGTTCTCCAGTCCACCTCACACCGAGACCGCAACACTAGTGATTACAATATTAGAGTGATATTAGAGTTTATTGTGGAAATCTATACAACTGAAAGGAGGCTCTGGTACCCTTTTGGGCCTCTAGCCTGGATACCAGATGAGATACAGTTGGGAATGTAGGCATGCAGGTTCTGTATGGCATCCTGCAGTACTTTTACCCACAGATGTCACAGCTGGACCTGTAGATCCTGCACAATCTGGCACCCCAGCTGGTCCCATAAGTGTTACAATCTGGCAGAAACATTCCTGGGAAACTCTTGGTGTGGGGGAGCATTATCCTGCTGAAAAAGGACAAGTCCTACGTGACAACACATGGCAACAAGATGTGCATATATCCCACATATGACTAAGCCGTTAATATCCCTCGTGTCACTACTAGGGTTGGCCGACTGTTGTATGCGATGGAATTTGCTATCCATCTGGCACCGACTATCATATCTCGCTCCCAGTTGACACTCAGCTTTGGCTTTTCAGCGATCAGAGCTGTTTACTCATTCGTTAGTGAGAAAGGTTCGCCAAATAAAACAGCTGTCAGGAGGATCAATTTATTTACCATTACACTCACCTGTCTCCAGAGTAAATATCACACTGGCAGTGTGTTCTGACATGTAACAAATCACTGCAGGGCTGCAGGGGAGCAGGATGAATTAGATTCATACTGAATGAGTGTGTGTGTGTGTGTGTGTGTGTGTGGGTGTGGAACTTGCTGCAGACTGAAGATCATTTAGAAAAGAAGTGAAAGGAGAACGGTGAGCATTAAATCCCAGTCTGTACATTGCATCCTGAGGCTTAAAAGGCTTCTTTAGATCTTCAATCACTGGCTTGGCAACCAAATTGATCCAAATAAGCCTGCCAGTGATATTTCTTCTTTATTCTAACCACTGAGCACACAGTGGGCCTCAGCAATGCTAATAAGCCGATTTGTCCATTATACATCAAATATTACGCAAGACTGATATACAGTTATGTGACCAAAATTAGGACACAACATAAAACCTCTCATATTTGATCTACATTAGAACGATATTGAGATATAGAGGTGATGTAACAATGCACAATACTGCGGAAATGTCTTTTTTAAAGTTCAAATACAAATTTCTTGTGAGTAAAAAGTTAAGGACATTAAGGACACTCTCTCTTAATAGCTGGTGCTTTCCCCTTTGGCTGGGAGAAACCTTTTCCTTCTCTTCAGAGCAGAATTCTTTCAGCTGTGTGATGTTTGAGGGGTTCGTGGGGGTCACATAACTCTGAAGATCTGAGCTTTGATTTATTTCCTTTGAGCCATCTCTTGGTGAATGTACTGTGATGTTTTGGGTCATTGTCATGCTGCCTGCTCCACCTCTGCTTCAGCTTCATTGTTGTACAGATGGTCTCATATTTTCCTCAAGTCCCTCAAGGTTTCATGAGCGTTCATCCTCCATGCTTCATGGCCTGTTTGGGGATTTTGTGCTCAAATGCTTTAACTGTATCCAAATGATTCATCTGTCCAAAGGTCGTTGTATCAGGGAACTGCAGACACCCCTACATTTAGGCTATGTTTCAGTGTGAGCTTAATGCAAGTTTAACATAACTTGGGAGTGTCCTAACTTTCCTCTCACAAGAAAACTGCATGCAATTAAATTTTTAGAAATGATTTTTTAAAATATGATATGTCTTATGTTGTATGTGTCTAATTATATCAACTCCATCTTTAATACAGTGAAAATGAAGATCAGGTATCCATTTTTAAATATTTTAAAAAGACAAAGGTTTTCATGGGGTGTCCTAACAATAAAACACCAGCTGGCCATGAGGTGGACCAGCGGCGCTCTATTTGTTGCACTGTCTGAGGTGATACTGGAGGTCGCATGTTACAGTGCTATAAAAGTCATGCATGTGGTCAATCACGTGACCAAACCAGGGGCCAACAAGTCGTGGCTTACAAACCTGATATTTAGACCATAATTATGACTTTCTGTCAGGTCGGTTGGTCAAACCTGTTCCATCATTTCATCTCTGTCTCTAACTCGATTAGCCGGCCAGCTGGTCAGCGTCTGGCCTCTTGCTGAAGGCACGTTCAAGGTTGGTCAGCGAGTGTTAATGCTAGACCCACTGACCTGACATGCTTCATAAGAGACACATTTAGAAGTGTTAAGGCTCAAATCTAGGCCTGAGGCTCGAGCGGAGATGGCACCGTTTGTACTTCAGGGGTATTTTAGGATATTTGGTTTATAAAGAGGATCGTCTACGTGGATGGTGACGTGTGGTTCTATTCATTTAACATTCACATTTCACTGGTGTAGACGTCATGACTAAAACCATTTCCCAATAGTTTAGAATGAAATGAGCTTGTTTTTCCAGTGCTAAAAATGTTGAAATACCAGGTCTCCAAAAATGGTGTTTTTAGTGTTTGTATTCAAACTGTGGAACTGATCCACAGTTCAAATGGAATCCAGTGTGAACGTAAAACGGCAATCACAAACCCCTCCCCTAAACGATCCCAGAATCAGTCCTGACTTGTCTACTCGGGAGACGTGTGAAAACACCTTATTGCACAGGATTCTTTTACGACACTGCTCAAAAAAACAATTCAAACTATTTAAGAGTTTATAATTTAAGCTGTGCTCATTTGTAAATACAAAGACCTACATCAGCGAAGTACCATATTAATGACCCTTAAAGAGAACCCAAAAAGTCAGGATGTTCCTCTAACATTTAACAGATGAACCATCTTTAAAAATTGCCATATGCCTTATGAAGGGTCTATATAAAAATGTTCTGATTGGCTAGCTTATGGCACCGTGACAGCTCACATCATGTAGCACATTATAGTATTTAGTTGTTTTAATTAATACTGTAATATAAAGATTGTAATTATTTTTTTGTAATTAGTCTTTTCAAATGTTGTGTTGTTGTACCCTCAGTGTTGGCCAAACCTCTAGCCATGAAAGCAGATTCAAACATCCAGGCAGCTTTTATTGCAACTTTTCAAAGTTTATTTCTTGTGCCAGTTTCTAAACATTGCTTTTTAAACTGGGAGCACTGGTTAAAATCATATGTTCAGAGAATAAGAAACTGCATGCGGCCTTTCGAACCTCCAGGCACGGCGTGGCTGCCGTGGGAGCTGGACTCACTTTGCTAAATAGAAAATATAATGAAACTAAAAGATCCGAAAGGAAACGCGGGGCTCAGCGCTTGGCACACAGCGGACACATACTGAGGGCTGACCTTCAGAAGAAGAAACTAAAAGAAAAACAAAGCAAAACTAAAAAAACGGCAACAAGAACAGAGTTAAGATTCATACAACCAATGACTAAACATGAAACGGAAATAAAAAAATAATCACAATTACAGCAGTTTGTCCAAGTTTCTTTAGTTAGCACAGGAAACCACCAAGAGTAGAAAGACACTGAGAGTCGAGTCTATAAATCCTAGAAGTTGAAATTAAAAAGCGTAGATAAATAAATGGGAAGGAGAGAGGGATGAGAGACGGGACGACGGCGACAGGGAAGGGAGAGGGGGTGGGTGGGGGTGGGGTTACATTTAAGAAAATAAAAGAAAACTATGCAGAGGTAGAGTTCAGTGCAAGGCTAACACAACCCTCACCAGCTCACTGCCTCCTGAAGTCACTCCAGCGTCCAAACACCAGGCCGTGACCTTACACACTTGCGTGCATACAATAAATAGAATAATACAATCTTTGAAAACCTCTCACCCGACCAACTGCCCCAATCTCTTCACTGCCAGTCCAGCTCAAAGTGCAAATGGTCCTTGCCAAAGAAGCACAGTGCCGCCATCAATTCCATTAAAACCCAGTCCCTTTTCACGCAAACCTCCACTTGACACTCGGTTAGCAGGACAGACGTCTTTCAGAATCATGTCTATGTGGCATTTAACTTTGCAGCATTTTGAACTTTGAAGTTCAAATCAATCAATGTGTTCATATTTACTGATTGCTAGTGCAGGCTCCAGACAGCATGCACCACACAAAAGGCCAAACTACAGTCCACATACGAATACAAGTAAAAATACATGACTTTGGGGGTGGTACTCATGGTGGAAATGGATTACACAGAAAAAAAGAACACATTTTAATCAATATTAACAATAAGAGAAACATAATACCAAACAATTTTGTCCTCGTGGACAAAGAAAAGTCTCTAGAATTGCTTTTTTTTGTTAACAAAAAACTCAAATAATGACAAAGCAGTGCTTCTGAAAGAACAGGCTCTGTTATGGTGAACCCACCGCTGTGGGTTTGCTTTCAGCGGCGTGGCTCATACTGAGATTGGAGACTCGTGGATTTGTACACAGAGGAAAAAAATAAAAATAATGACAGTCATAAATGGCCAAAAGCAAAAGCTTGCAGACATTTTTGAGAATGACGGCTCATAAAAACCGAAACTCGTCTTAATAAAACTCACTTCTTTTCCACAGTATCAGTAACGATCCGATTCCAAACCCACATCGTTTTTTCTGCAGCCCCAGATTCTTCAACCCACCTTGGCCCCGATTTATCAGAGATGACTGAAAGTGAATACTGATCACTCATAAATATCTCAACATATTTAAACTATGATCATTCTGAACACAGTATATACACTGTACAAAAGTCACCTTCAAAAAGTTAGAATTCTTTAGTCTTTATTTTTAATGCTTTTCTTAGCTAGACGTTTGTAGTTCCTCACAGACGAATAAGGAAATAAAAAATACCAGTCTCTCATTTGTAGATGAACAGTATTATTAAATAAACACTTTCAAAACGACAGCCACATCAGGCGTTCCTTTATCTTTTACACTTCTCCGAGCACTGGTCAAATGGAAGATCAGCAAGTCAAACGATGTTTTAATGATGTATTTAGAACCAGTGTGGTGGGGAAAACGGTGGGATTTCAGAAAGGAGAATCTAAGGCCATGTTTCTAGCAACTAAAGCCAGGCACCAGGTGGAGTAAATGGCAGTGGATATTGCAGTAACCTCTTCAACTCTCCATACAAGTCTAGTGACTAATGCTACACTTCTACTGAAGAGAAACAAGCGACTGTAACCCAAATACACCAAACTGACTGACGTATTCGTCTCATTTCACCTAGTTTGCTTCTCCCACGTTTGAGTTGGGACGTCCGGTGTGGCAGTGGATCCATATAAATGACAACCACAGCGATAAGTAGTGCTGTGGGGCATCATGCATCTTAAATCCACCACATTTCAACACCAGAACATCCTTATCCAGAGATCTGATTTGGTTATGAAGCGCCAGTAAAACATGTCTGCTCTTCCAGAACATCCTTACCCAAAGAAATAGCTCAAAGCCCAGGTGAAGCGCCTGCAGCTTCATAACCAAGCCAGTTCTCTGGGTTAGGAAGTACTGATGCAAGAGTTCATCCAGGGCAGACATCGAGACATTTGGGTGGAGGTCCTCTTTGGGAGACACCCTATAACTGAGCATATCATATTTATCATCACTGTGGTTGTAATCTACATCATAGGGTCCACTGGATATTAAATGCAAAGTAAACAAATATGGGGAAGAGGGGGATATCAAAGCTGCCAAATAATCAAGCCATGCTCCGCCCACAAATACAGTCATTCATAGAAAGTGATAGACTAGGCAAGTTTTAGAGACTGTTAATACGAATCATACTGAACATGAACAACTCAGGACTCTCAGTTGTACATTGAGCTACGATTGCTGTTTTGAATCTGGCTGCTAAAGCAATCCAGGCCAGTCTAGAATGTAACATTAAACCACTAATGGCCAGGAATGACGGCACACATTCGCAAAAATCTGCAGGACAGTTTTCAGTGAAAATCTTTTATGAGATTTTGTGTTTTTTAATGCTTGTTCAAGCCATTAACAGTTTCAGCAACAGAATGTACTTGTAGGCGGAGCATTTCAACATAACACAATATCAACTTCAGTGCTCAGTTAAGTGGGTCAAATCATTTACACTACCATTTAAAATGTTTGGAATTCAGAATTGGAATGATCAAATAACTTCTACAGTGCTGATAAAATACTGTAAATATTGAAAGATTTTGGGGGAATTCCAAGAATTTATGTCTAATCATAAATTATTTTGTCACGGTTACAAAAAAGCCCATCTCCTAAATGTTAAAGGAACAGGGGAATAAAACGTTATGGAAGTCAATATAAAACAAAACTCAAAAATGGAGATGTTTTTTGGTGGGACAGGAGCGATACTCTAATCATTTACAGTAAATTTGAGCACCAATTACAATTCATTTACATTTTTTCCTAGTTTCCTGCACAACTGCTTCAATTTACAGCAATTTATTTGATCATAATACAGTCAGGCAAAACTTGTGTACCCCAGTTCTTGATTTTTGTTAAATTATTATTTGTATTTGCTATGTCATTGCCGTCACCCCCCAAAATATCTCCAAAAGGCAACTTTACAGAAGAAGAAAAAGGCCTTCTTAACTTTTATTGGAAGTCAATGTAATTCCGAGTCATTTTGATGCATTTCTACTGGTCAATTAATCATGACACGCTATAAAGAACAACTGCCAGATTCCCATTATTTCAAAAGAAGACCAAAATAAAGATGCAAAGGTATTGCATGACAGCAATGACCGATATAACACCTTCCTCCCACCTCCAATATATCTCCAATAGCAAACAAACAAACACTAACAAACACCATTTGTGCACTGAAATGCATAAACTGCATTGCTTATAGAGGGTGGACTCATTTCTACTTAGAAGGTCAACAAAATATGTAATTTAAAGATACATTTGCCCAAAGTTGCAGCATAACTACACATAATTCAGATTTCTGAATGGTGTTTCCAAATTTTTCAATGGTAGTATTCGAGCTGTCCAAGTATGGCTCAGTATAAGAGGCCAAATTTGGAACGAGGTCGAAGGAATATGTTCCTGCTTCAATGATGAAGAGAGGAGCCTTAAAAAAATAACATCAGAAATGTGGAGAACGTGGATGACGTCTGGTGTTTTCATTTTTCTATAAGCTATACTACATGATGGATTGTTTTTCTGGCTTCGGAAAAGTAACTCAATCCATTTTTTATCAATCTCTCTGCAACTCCTGGCTCGAGGTCCCTTGAGCGAAAGGAAAACTACCTCACTGTAGAGCAGACTCCCTCTCTCACCATGAATTTCTACTTCTTGCTAGTCTGTGGCTTTATAACCTTATAAACGAGACAAAAAGCCTTTCCACATGTTCAAACGATCCTGTGGGTTCCTTAGATTAGTTAGATTATAAAGTTCTTCATTTTCTCTCATTCTTCAGAGCATGATACACCAGGAGATAAAGAGCATGTTTACATTCTCAAATTATCACCACCAACTCATTTGATGCAAACAAACTTCTTCTACATAAGCTTCTAACTGCCGAACCAGATCATAAACTAATCATACTGTCTATGGAACTGGATTCTAGAAGGGAAGTTACCTTAGAAAGGGCAACTCAACTCTTAAAATTAAAGACGTTACAAAGGACTGGTTTTGGTTCCATACAGACAAAAGAACTAGTTTTGGTTCCGTACAGACAGTGTATGGAACCAGAGATGTATGCATGAAAAACATTTTATAGGTTTAAAGAAACATCCTTTTTATTTTTTTTTATATTTTATGGTATAATGAGTCACTGTGGAAATCACAGGGCCCTAAATATGACACCAACAGTGGTTCTAATATGGCGTCATTCACAGAACCCTCTGTAGCACTTTTATTGTTAAGTGTGTCATGTACAGTAAAGGGCAACCACACTCTTAATAATAAAAGCACTACAAACAGGTTTGGCTCCATAAAGAACCATTTCAGCAGGAGATTCATGTATGTAGAACCTTAACATCGATTTCTTTGAACCTATTAAAGGCTTTTCACACACATCTCCTACAAAACTGGTTCTTGATAGAACTAAACTGGTTCTAAGAAATCAATCATAACCCTTTGTAGCTTAGCTTTATTACTAAGAGTGTACAAGGAACCATGATTAGAGAAGGAAACATGACTGCATGGTAGCTATAGTGGTAATATTACACTTTCATCACATTGGCTTGAAAACCAGTGAAATGCCTTTGGAGAGAACAGCTGGAGAAGGCTAGAGAGTGTGGTTTTGGGCCGATACAGATGCTGCCAGGTCAGGTGTTTTTGTGCTTCAGAGAGGACTGAACGGAAATGAAGAGACTTTGAAACAAAAAGGAATGTGTAAATCCAGAATACCAATCACGTAAGATACACACTGAGAGGTGCTGGAATGCCCTTCCTTGTGTGAAACAATACTTTAGGAGTCCATCTGCTGCTGAAATAAAACAGCAGTGTCCTCCGCCCTCTTTCCCTCTCTCTCTCTTTCTCTCTCTCCCGCAACTGATCAACTGATCTCCGGTCCTGGTGTCTTGTATTTACAGCAGCCGTCAAAACAACAAAGACACGTGTGGAAAGTGAAAAGCCCGCCCCAAGTGGGTTGGAGCTTTGAGCAGACGTTTTGTCCTCCCAGGAAGAAGAGGCAATAGTGGACAGTCTCTGTCTGTCACCCCGCAGTTCACCAGCTGCCTCTGCTGTTAGGAAATGATGGCGGGAGACCACCGCACCACTGTCAGATTGTCCGCACTGACCGACCGCTTCTTCGCTGATTTTTTCAAGTCTTTATACTTGTCGTCACAGAGCCTGGAGATAGCCTGTGTTAGAGAGAGGGAAAGAGAGACCATCAGATTATTTTCAATAAACAAACATTGGAGTGGATGCCAAGTACACTGTATTTACACCAATCAACCATAACATTAAGACCACCTCCTTGTTTCTACACTCCATTTAATCAGATCCACTGGCCACACAGGAGCACTTTGTAGTTCTATAATTACAAACTGTAGTCCATCTGTTTCTCTGCATACACCCAGACCTTCAATGGTCAGGACCCCCAGGACCATCACAGAGCAGGTATTATGTAAGTGGTGGGTGATTTTCAGCACTGCCACGACATTGACATGGCGGTGGTATGTTAGTGTGTGTTGCACTGGTATGGGTGGGTGCTGCTGGAGTGCTTAAACACCTCAGTGTCACTGTTGGACTAAAAATAGCCACCAATAAGAAATATATCCAGTCAACAGTGACCTCTGACCAGTGCCTGTGAACGGTGAAGAGGAACTAGAGGACGACCAAACTGCAGAAACAGATGTGCTTCTGTCTCTGACTACATCTACAAGATGGACAAAAGAGTTAGGAGTGTCTAATAGCGTGGACAGTGAGTGGACACAGTGTAAACACACCAGCAGCAATGCTGTGTCTGACCCACTTGTACCAGTATATCTTAAAATCTCTCTTCGTGCCTTCATATAATCAGCCTCAGGCCTTAGTACAGTGGTTTAGGTTCTAGATGATGGCAACAATGGTAGTTAGCCTAGATATAGTCTTCCTTCTCAATCACATTCTTAGTAAAATAAAATTTGCACAGTTGTCAATATAAAAAATTATAATACACTTACATAAAACCAGCACATGTTTTGAACTTTAGACTGTTTTTATACTTTATACTGAAACCTAATGTTCTGCCTGACAACAATTTGGAATGAAGCTGCTGACTGCGCAGGAGGAGAGCAACAGTGAGCTTTTGCTGAACCTGAGCCGGGCCAGGTCCAATTACAGCATTAGACAAAGGCAGAATCAGATCAAAGGGCAACCACAGCCCTTTCCCGCACCCGTTCACCAGCAATAACCCTGACCGAACACAAATGCAACATCATTAACAGCCTGCTTCACAAAAACAGCAGCTGGATCAGCCTGGATGCATAACCGATCCACTGCGGTTCTGTCCCTGTATTCACCCACTTCACAGCCCTCCATAACAGACATCCTCCATCGCACAGAGCATGTTTCTCCGCAGCTTAAAAGAAAGGAAATGCTTGTGGCATGCCTCGGGCAGATCGGAGGGATGTTCTGCGCTGACAATCTCTCTTGTAGAGCAGAGTAAACTCCTGGGCTGGGAGCTAAAGTGTGAAAGTCTCTCATACTGTGTGAGGATCAGTACAACAAAGACATATCATGGGAGTTGGAGAGTGTAAAATAAACTGGACGGCTCGTAACGTTCAATAACGAAGCCGTATTAAGGGATGTCTGGCCCGTCGCAGCCGGTCAGCCGGATGAAAACTGCAAATCCCATATGCAGCGCTGGAAACCACCTCCAATATCTGTCTTTGGGACGATGGACCAATAACAATACAGGCCTGACTCTGATTACTCAGCACTAATACAGTATTTAACACCATTGAACTAATATTTAAAGCAGCATTATCTGAGAATTTGCAGTTATTGTGCCTGCGTTCACTCTATAGTTAGATATTTTAATCCACACCTTGAGCCACCTCTAAAAGACACATTTCTAGATATACGGAGATACATAACCGTGACTGAAAGTCAAAAAAAGAATAATGACTGAGGAGCTGTCCTGCCCACTTCACCAGATTAACAAAGTGCAGTTCCTGGTGTATCAGCCTAGAGTAGCACAGGTCTTTATTACAGGTCAGGGGAGCATCAAAATGACGGGGAAGCTGTAATGCTAAATTAAAAACGCTACATAGTGTAGGATGCAAGTCCCCTGTATGTATGAGCTGTTGCCATCTCTTATGTCTGCCATGAAACTGGTTTTATCCCCTTTTGTTTATAGCTCAATGTGTTAGGAGCAGTTATTAAATTTGCATGACATTTTGAAGTAGAGATGAATGATGTATTTTAATTGAGATGATCTAATTTTTAACCTGTAACTTTTGGGTGGGTAACACCACCAGTGTTGCACTGATGCAGGTATTTAACCAAGTTACTGGAAAAACACAATGCATCCAGATTATTATGAATAAATATCACAAAAAAAGAACAATTAAAATATATTCACAGGTTGACCACCTAATACGATTGCTTTTGATTACCAAACCAGTATTTTCATAAGCTGATATTGTCCCAGCTGGCCTTAAAGTTCTAACTTGAACAATGATCAGCAATACTGTCAGGATGACCTTTCACATCATTCACCTGTGATTTTGAATACTTTAGGAAACATTAGTTTAGCCATCAATTTCTTCTCAACTCATTGAAGCAGACAGGAGTCTGTTCTCATATGACCTGTAATCAAAAGTCCCACTTACCTTACAAGGTTATATTGGTTCAATAATCTTTAAACACTCACCTCTAATTTCTGGGCCTTCTCCCTGCTCAGAGGCTCCAGAGGGAAGCTGAGGTTGTTGGCCTCAGACAGCGAGCGCAGGTCAAAGTAGTACTTGGCATATACACTCGATGGCACGTTGATGTTAAACTGCAGCAGCTCCAGAAACTGCCTTTCCAACTCGTTCCTAAAACAGAGAGAGAGAGAGAGAGAGAGAGAGAGAGAGAGAGAGAGAGAGAGAGAGAGAGAGATTTTTATTTATATAACTGAACACAAACATAAGAAAGAAACGCTGTCTGCTGGTGTTTGGCTGATAATTGATAGTGATGTTTGAAATGCCATAATATCAGTAAGGGCCAAAATCAACAGAACTATCATTTTTGTATTTTCACCTCCACATCTCTCAGCTTTATTATTGTTTTGGATTTATTTAACTATTTCCTTTGTGCAATTATTATAATCAGTGGTTTGCTGAGAAATGCCTGCATTAAAAAAAAGACTACAGGCTTTTTACGGCTTTATTTTAATTCCACACATACACTGTAGACTGTCCAGAAGAAGGGTGTCAATGTGCCAGTCTGGCACTGGTGATAAATCTCCCATTCATATTCTCTCACCTTTCTGATTACAAGCATTTACATGATCAGCCAGGCTTCCTGTTTCATCGGGTATAAATATAATGTGACAAATTCTCGTAGTCACCCATCACTATGAGTAAGACCGAGAGAAATAATGTGTGAAAAGAAGAGCCTGAGCTACAGGAACCAGGAACAGATACACAGATTAACAGTTTCCACCATCACGGCACACATTAAAAAGTCCCAGTGCAAATGAAATGCTAAGCACGTCTGTGTTGATGCCATGCACGGCGAGGAAGCCAAAGGGTCTGTGATGATCACAGCTGGAATTGGAGATATAGTGAGGACTGCACCTACAATCAGACAATACCTACATAACCACAAGTGGATTGGGACAGTTAGACAGGCCTTCTATCTAAAAGAAGATAGGCCTTCTGTTGAAGATCAACAACAACATGTCCTATGTTCATATAAGACCGAGATAAAGTTTTTAGGCCACAAACATCAGATATGAGTGAGGTGTAGACACAACCAAAGCACTTCAACCCCACTGTGAATTGTATGATTAGATCTGTAATGTGCACCACCTGCATCAACCCAAAGCACACCTCAAAATCAACACCGTAACCACAGAATTCAGGTTTTGCCATGGCCATCCCAGTCCCCAGATCTGAACCCCATAAAAGCTATTGTGTCTGGAGGACTGTTTTCTCTAAACTCATTAAACGTTATAGGACGTGGCCTCTATAATTCGTCTTCGAGAGACTGCCCACTATTATATGCAGGGGTTCAAAAGGTACATTTGAGGAAAAACACCTTTTAAAAGGTACATTTTGTCATTTTGTTGATGGACCAATAAAGGCTACATGTCAGAAAGGCAATTAAATGAGTGCTGCTGTGAATGGAGTAAGGTTTATTTAATGAATGAGTTTTAATTAAAGGTATTAAATTACATTTACTGTGTAGCTTTCCTTTCTTACAGCTCACCAGCTTCCACCGAATGTCACGAAAACAAACAGCGGATGAATGCCTTAGTCCACAGCACAGCAATGGAAAAGACTTTCATATATGAACTGAATATAAAAACGCCCACTCTCAGACGGGTCTTTTTTCAATCACTAATTAGAAATTCACACAGTACATGTGCTGCTTAAAAAAATGTCGGCCTTGCCTTCCACCCACATCAACATTCAAATGCAGCAACAGACAAGCTAAATATAGACAGCAGTGGAGGCTGTGACACACACACACACACACACACACACACACACACACACACACACACAACACACACACACACACACACACACACACACACACACACACACACACACACACACACACACACACACCTCCCCATCTTCCTCCTCCGTCTCTAAGGAGAATCTAATGCATTCGTTCAATGTTTCTTCAGTTACTGGACCTGCGGCTGGAGCAGCACGCCGTCTGGCCTTTAAAATAACCGTGTACTCAGGAGAGGTCAGGGGTCAGTGGATGCATCATGCTCAGAGGCTCAGCTTTCAGTCGGCTACATTTCCCACGTGTTCCACGCTGCTCTTTTCCATACTTTACTATCAGGCAGTTTAAACGTAGTTATGTCTGTACTGTCCGAACTATTTACAGTGTGAATATTTAGAGGTGGCGTAAATATCAATCGCTCCTACCCTGAACTGAAAGAACACTGAGGAATACTGGTTAATCATCACTGCATTCAGATGTCAGAAGGCTTTTTAGTAAGCGGGAAGAAGCAGGTGTCAGGGAATTGTCTTTATTTATAGACTAAGCATCTGAAATGGTCATAGATGTCAATTATTCATGCTTGTAAAAAGGGGTGGACGATAGCAATTTATACCCCTCTTGCGAACACCTGGCACACACATTTATATTTAGTGTAAAGCCCACCAGCATTGAGCTGTGAAGCCGTGGATCCCTGTTCTCTGAAATGATGGCTCTCCATCCTATATGTTTGTGATTAAATGGGGAACTGGGGATGAGGTGGGGTGGTGATCATCCAACATCCTGGCTCACTAATGATCTTGTTGCTGAATGCAATCAAATCCTCACAGCTATGCTCCAAAATCTTGAAATCCTTCCCTGGACCGCAGATAAAATAACCAGAATGTGTCCCAATACTTTTGTTCATATATTGGACATTATCACTGTAAAGGACAACTTTCCAAATATCCAAACATGCCTGCATAGACAAAATGGACATATGAATTATTTATATACACTGATCAGCCATAAGAGTATGACCACCGCCCTGTTCATACACTCCCTGTCCAGTTTTCCAGCATCACTGACCATATAGGGGCATTTTGTAGGACTAGAGGACGACCAAAGCAAACTCTCCAGATACAAATCAGTCTCTGACTTTACATCTACATGGTGGGGCAACTAACTCTAAGGCTGCTCCCTTTAGGGGTCACCACAGCGGATCATCTGCCTCCATCTTGCCCTATCCCCTGCCTCCTCTACTATTACCTCAACCATCTCCATGTCCACCTCCACTACATCCATGAACCTTCTCTGAGGTCTTCCTCTTCTCCTTCTGCCCGGCAGCTCCACCTCTAACAGTCTTTGTCCAGTATATCCACAATTCCTCCTCAACACATCTCAACCTGAACTCTCTGGCTTTATCTCCAAACTGCTCCACCTTCACTGTCCCTCTGATCTGCTCATTTCTAATCCTGTCCATCTTTGTCACTCCCAACGAAAATCTCAGCATCAAGGTGGAGCAACTAAGTACGAGTGTCTAACAGGGTGGACAATGAGTGACCTGTGTTAATCCCTCTGGGTTTAATAAAGGATTTCTGAACACAGCGTTTAAACACTCCAGCAACACTGCTGTGTCTGATCCATCAGAGCAACTGCTTGTTTTGTACCTTAGCAAGTTTTCAGGTCTACACCGTACTAAGACACAAATGTCAGACACTAAACTCGCCGTGGCTGACTGAACGCGTTTGGAAATTGGTTTGTGGACGTCTACAGGGACTCTTTACACAGCAGAGGAAAGCCACCTCCTGTGTCGGGGGGGACTAAACACACATACATAGACTAAAAGAACACAAACACAGATGCACAGACCACCCACAAAACACACAAGGCTACTCACATGTCCTCCACGGTGATGTCTTTGAGGATCTGACAGTAGTCCACATTCCACACAGCCTGGTCATCCCACACTTTAGACGCCAGCAAGATAGCCCCCAGTACAATTCTCTTCCAGTTGGCAGGACAGATATCGATCTCAGCATAGGTTAACAGCCTCTCTAAATACACCTGAGAGAGGGAAGGGGGAGGGGAATGGAGGACATTTATGTTATATGTAAGAGATGCAAGTGAATGAATACAGTAAACATGACATTTCATTTGGATGAAAGCTTTGAATCCTGGGGGCTTTTTGAGAAATAGAAACAGATTTTCCTTTTCTCGTGGACACCCTCAGCCAACGCGTGGATGTGTTCAATTCCATCACCAGCTCATCTGATATAACATCATTAAGCACTGATTTACCAAACCAGGTGCTGGAAGAGAAATAGAAATAATACAGGACTCCCATGTGGAGACCTTTGTGGATGGTTTAATGAACACAGTGATATAAACATTAATACAAAAAGTCATGATTTTACATATATTCTAATCATACATTCTATTCTTTTGTCTTGAAAAAAAAAAACAACAACTAAGAGATCATCTATAAAGCATGCATACTGTTAAAAATCGTAAAACATTTCTTTTTTCTATGAAAATGGGGACCCATTCCTATGATATCTAGATCTAAAATCTCTCACTTGTAACACACAGAAAGATTATTTGAAAGTAATAGACTGCAATGGTGATACACCCATATTTGCTTAGATTTTAAATGGTCAGTTAAATTTCCCTGTGAGCTCCAGAGCATTTTATGGTGGGCCAGTTGCAAAAGTCAAAAGGTCAAATGTATTCAGCATGTGTATTCAGATGACTTCAGATGATGTGTCTCAACACCGTCTCCAAAGCTGAAGCCCTAACACATTCTAAGGTACACCGGATGCCTAGCAAAGTGCGTTTGCATAACCGAATGCATAAGGTCAATGTGTTTGCAGGTCAAATAAACACACCCCAACATACCCGACCCAGGAATATGACACTGATCACTAACCAATTTTACACTCGTTCTGTTTCTACTGCGAGCGACAGCCACAGCAAATGAGAAATGAGGGTTTAACGCTGAAGTGTTGCGTATAATTTCACACTCACTAACAGATGCAGTGCTGCAGTACAATTTATGAATTCCTGCAGTGATTCTCTCTCTGGGAAACTGTCCTGTTCCCACAGGAGACACGGGACTTACATCATGGTTAAAGGGCTGTTTCAGGGGATGTTAAAATATAGTCACTTTGGCTTGGCTTCGATCAGCTCGTTTGGTCAGATTAAAATGATGAGCTTGAGATACACTAGCTTGTCCTCTTTAGACAAACAGGCTTGAACACTGGCATTTCCCACAATTTCACACCCTGATGACAAAGGAGAAGATTTACAGTCACTAATTAGTGCAGAATCAAATAATTACATGCACAAACTCACCATGTTTCACACACACACAAAGAATAAATGTTCTAAGCCTTGAGGAATCTGCTTTCTGTCAGCAGCGGGAGGAAGAAAAATAAGGCTTGGTTTCTAAGGGCAGCCTCATAAATGTTCCATGTCTATCTACTGCTTCTCTCAGACTCAATATAATTGCTTACAGCTACAGTATAAAACCCCGAGGGCCAATTTAGTCTGGAGGTGAACATCCAGAGCAGCACCGGCTCCTCTCTACTGCCCTGCTCACTCCAGACTGGCTGGTTAGACTAGCTGAAGTGTGTCTAAACTGTCCAGCAACTACCCTGAAATAGGTTGCGCCGGGAGCCGAAACACAGCTGGCCCCCAGCATTTAAATACAGTGATTTACAGAAGTTTTCAACCCCCAATCAGATTGTTGTAACAGCTCATACTTTATTATAAACCAATCAATCAGTATTTGTTTGCAGATTTAGAGGGTTTGGGGATTTTCAGACCTCTCTGGTAAGAGTGTGTAATGTACCAAGCATACGGTACTTTTAAAACGTGTGTCGTGATACCCTCTCCTTCCACAGCAGAGGAATCTGATGATCGAAAGCTTACATTCAGTCAATCAGTATTCAGAGTGGAGAGCTCAGAGAGAGCTCAGTCTGAAGATCAAATGCATTCAGAGCCATTATGTGATCATATAATTATATCAGCAGAATAAATGTATTCACAGTAGTAACGCTTTAGTGTTTTAAACTTCTAATGCAGGTTAACGTAAACAAACTGCTGCTTTTGTTCAGTTATGATAAAAAAAAGGTCACAGTGTAGAGAGCAATTATGACCAACAAACTAGAAAACTAAAAATGGGGAAACTGAAGCACATGGCAGATGAAACAGATGAAAACAAATTAATTGCCTCCAAGATTGTGACTGCAGTACAGTAGCTGTATAGCAAGCAGATAATACAGCGATCGATAGATCGATCGATAGATAGATCGATAGATAGATAGATCGATAGAGCACCTGTAAAGAAAATATTCCATTCTTTTTCCCCTCAACATTATACACAAAATACCCCACCATGACACTGACCATCGTTCAGATGTTTCTACAGTTTGATTGGACACCTGTGGTAAATTCAGTTGATTGGACATGATTCGGAAAAGCACCTGTTTATATAAGATCCCACAGTAGACAGTGCAGATCAGAGCACAAACCAGCCATGAAGTCTAAGAAATTGTCTCTAGAAGTCTGAGACAGGAAGGTATGGGGAGACAGATCTGGGGATGGGTACAGAAAACTTTCTGCTGCATTGAAGAACCACCTGGTCTCTTCAAAGAGCTGGCCACTCGGCCAAACTGAGTGATCATGGTAGGAGGGCCTAAGTCAGGGAGGTGACCAAGAACCCAATGGTCACTCTGACAGAGCTCCAACAAGGACAACCATTTCTGCAGCAGTCCACCAATCAGGCCTGTATGATAGGAGTGGTTTTACACGTCATAACTGACAGCTGTGTATGTATGTGTGTGTGTGTGTGTGTGTGTGTGTGTGTGTGTGTGTGTGTGTGTGTGTGTGTGTGTGTGTGTGTGTGTGTCAAAGTATGGTTTCTGACTGAGGAGAACTTGTTGTGTACTGCTGATGTTGAACTCTAGGGGGTGCCGTTTTGCACACATTGCCCAGCATTCAAGGTGGGTGTAATAAACAGCAAACAGAAAGGCTGCAGACAGCTCATCAACAGGAAGCCAAATTGTGACCAGGGCAAACTGGACACAAAGATCAAAGCCCTAGGATGGCTTTGCCTGCTTTCTCACTCGACTGAGCTGCACTAAGCATGTATTGATTTCTATCAGGGCCAACGCAAAGGGCTATCAGGTTCTGACAAACCTCTTTTTCACATCAGTTGTGAATTCTTTTGGAAAAACAATCTCCAAAAGTGCTGCTGACAAAATAACTCCCTTTGTACAATCGGTCGATAGGCGCTTTGACAGGTTAAACAGAGATGATGCCCGGCTGCTTAGAGAGATCATTATGAGGGTAAGTACCGCTCAAACATGACATACTGAGATACAGCATTTAGTGGATAGAAGTCTAACAAAGAAGAGCCTGCAATTACCCAAACAGAGTTCAACAGACAGGTGCTCTCAGTGTGTGGGTGGGCTGGCCTTGTCCTTTGATTCCATCAGTCACCAGGATTTACACCATAGGTGACCAGTGCTCAAGGAGAAGAATGCACTTTAGCACTAAGCAGTAAGAAATCACAACTGTCAACACATTTCATTAGAAGTTGAGAAAAGTACTGATTGATAGTTTAACAAAAATGGAACAAAATAACCCATGCATAGCCTTCAGTGATTCCCAAATACCTTATTGGAATTTTCTGGAGAAACTGGAATGCCATATAAAGAACTTCACATGATGTATTCTCCAAGCAATTTATTAGAAACACTACATTAATACAGAGTAGGGTCTCCTTTTGTTCTCCGAATAATCTCGGTACTTCATGGCTAGATTTCCACAAGATTTTGGAAAGACATTCTGGTCCGTGTTGACCCGACGGCATCACGTAATTCCTGCAGATGGTTCAGGAGCACTTTCCTATTATGAATCTAGATTTGGATTTGGTAACTGGGAAGGTCACTGAAGAACACTGAACTCATTGTCATGTTGATGAAACCAGACTTTTTCTTTGTGATCTGGTGCATCATCATGCTGGAAGCAGAATTTAGAAGATATCAAAGAGAACAGTAAATCAGGGCCATGAATGATGATTCATTGGTAGCAGGAAAAAAAAAAAAAAACCTCTACCAGCCTGTACCATTGCCACAAAGCAGGTTTGTCTGTAGATTCATGTTGGTGCCAAATTCTGACCCTACCATCTGCGAGTCTCAGAAGAAATCCATTCATCAGACCAAGCTACATTTCTCCAACTGCATCCAGTGAAGCATCAACTTTCTGTCCTTGGCTGACCGAAGTGAAAGCTTCTCCTGCTGTTGTAGCACATCTCTAGTTACTGGAGTTACTGTAGCATGTGGCATTGCTGCTCTCATCAATGAGTTGCTTCAGTCTGCAGAACTGCCGCTTACTGGATGTTTACATTAGTAAACCATTCCGAGAACTCTAGTGAACGCTGTGCTGAAAATCCCAGAATCAGCCTTTCTGACACATGCCATCCTAATAACTTGCTAGGTGAATGCACATATACAGTCAACTGTCAGGACAAACCTCCAAAAGGGCCACTAATAAGAAACAAATATAGAAAGAAAAAGCAAATATTCTTCTTCTCATGCAAATACACTGTATTTTCCAGACTATAAGATATTTTTTTCCACACTTTAAACCAAGCGGCTTATAATGAGGTGCAGCTTTTTCTTCACCCGCCAGGGGGCGCTTTAGCAGAAAGTGAAAATGGTGGGAAGTCAAAGTTGGAAATCACAGAAGACAAAGTTCATTTTCAGTTAGCACATGCAAGCAGCCACCACCACGGAGAATTTTGTTTTGATAAATCCTTCACAAAAACTGGCCGCATGCGCAGAGCATCATTTTCTGGAGCAGCGTGAAGGAATCTACCGTCACCAATGGGTTCCGAAAGGCTGGACTGCTGTGTGATGAGGACACCACAGCTTCAGAGCCAGCTTCACCCTTGGATGACAGCGACACGGAGAGCAACACTGACATCGACACAGAGAAAGTTGTGACCAATAACTTTCTGTTTTGTTTGCTCAGCACTTTTACTTTTATGGTACAGAAACCGTTCAGAAACGAATCCGTTCATTTGTGTTCAGTTAAACTACGTTATCAGTTCCGTAGATATCAGCGGCTTATATTGAGGTGCTCTCTATAGTCTGGAGTCCAATTTTCTGGAATGAAACCACAATGTGGTAAAACATCACATCTATCAGACCTATCAGGTTGTGATTCCTGTAACAGAGAGCAGCAGCAGAATCTGCATCATCATTACACAAATTGCCAACCAATCACTACTGAGTGGGTCTGTCATGTGGTGTTTATAATGCAATCTGAGCCATAATGACAATTTAAAAAAACTGCAGTTCAGATTACGATAATGCACTTTCATAATATATTTATTTACGGGGATATTTACTTTTTGGTGCCGGAACTTTATATTGACGAGGTAAACAAACAGTCTAATTAGTATCAAGAACATTTCAGCCATTGCGGAAACATTTCCACTGGGCCGTTCCTCAAGAAATTGTAACACAATGTAAGAACAAACGTATCACAATAAATATAATCTTGTCTGCTCCTATTTAGTCTTGGGTTGTTCAAACATGATATCATATCAGACAAATGGGATTGAATTATGCTCGACCGCTTTTGCATTCTAGCCTGGACCATTACCAGGCTAATGGGTAACTTGCATGGCATTTGATGTCAACTGAGAGCGCAAACACACAGCCTCGTGACTCTCATTGAATTACAAAGCTCTAGTGTTTCAGCTGTAATATGGTTATTCAGAATTCAGAACTGAATGCAGTCCTCTGTCCGAGTACATTTTGCTCAGTGTGTCTTTAAGTCACATTCTTTCTTTTGCATGGAAAGCTCCACAATTTGCAGAAAATATCACACTGTCATTATATTGCTACATACTGTGAAAGCAGTGTGATCTGCCATAGGATGAAGCGTACTGATGAGCAGTAATGGGGGTGTAAATGTGCATGGTTTGATAATGTTTTCTTTAATTGTCTCCTGAATTCTAGATATTAAACAGGTTTTGAGCTAAAAAAGTCAACTTTGGACAGTTGAACTAAATCAGACAAATACCCTGAAATACATTCTTATTATTTAGGAGTCTGGGATACACATTCCTATTGTGCTATATTAATTGTTCAGGACTTTTTTTTTCCCCACTTTAGGTCCCACCAATAACAAAGACGCATGACACCCCACATTCAAAACAATATGATACAAGTCTTAAAAAAATCCCTTTCTGTTGGAGGATTTTAGCAACTTATGTGATAAAGTCAAGTCTGAACTGTGGGGTTTGCTTTTCAAGGGTAAAGGCAAATTTCAGGTACAGGGCTCCACTCTTTAGTGGAAACAGTCTTATTCATTAGTGATAAACGTCTTATGTCCTCATTTGCTAAATATGAACATCAGTCTCCAAATTAAATCAGAATATGTCAAACAATGATTAATGGCACAATTAAACAACAATTCAGAGATTCACTGCCGATTAACAAAGCAATAATGCCAATACATGTGAGGCCAACAACCATAACTAATATTCATACAATGAGTAGTGATGTCCATTAGCATTCATACGGTTAATCACTGTAAGACATGATACTGGTGTTCAGTGGGGATGGTGTAATGGTGTGGTTAATGGATTTTGGCACTCTGGGTGATTTTGTTGTTCATATTAATCAATCATGGCTTTAAAAACACAGACTGTTGCTGTTACTGTTCCTGGTCCCATGCATCCTTCCATGAACGTTTATCATTATCTGACATCTAATTCCAACATGATAATCAAACCAGCTCACAAAGCAAACGTCTCTTAGTTTCAAAAATGTTGAAATGAAAATGTGCAGCCACAAAGTCCCATAGTGGATATGCTCTTTCAGGAATGAAAGTGCTCCTGTTAATTCTGCAGGAACCGTGTGAAGCAATCACGTAAACATCAATCAGAATCCCAAAGGAATGTTTCCAACATCCTGTAGAATCCATACCGTGAGGAAATTACGGCTTGGAGAGGAAAAGGAGTCCCTATCCAGAACCAGTATAAATTATTAAGCACTCAGTAAGAGCACGACATGCTATAACTATTAGAGTGTTGAAGGACATGGAAGAAGATCCAATAACTGGATCATTACTGGGAGGAAGAAGGTGAATACAAACGGCCTCACATTAAATGTCACTATAATGTCCTATTTAAGAGAGTAAATCAGACAAAGCTATTCTCCAGAAGCTTTCTCCATGATTTTGTGCTGCAAAAGAATGCAATGATTCTTTACAGGGAATATAGAGCAGGCCATCTGCCAGAACCTGAGCATGGCAACCACACACAAACACCCTACAGCTGTGGTCTTTCCAGTAAGCCGAGTTCAGATATAAAGAGAAGCTGATCCGGGTTCATCCCTGTGTCTCTGACCGGAAGTGTGTAAACAGATAACAGGCTAAAACAAGCTTGGTTTCTGACCACGAAACCCACTGCCATCTGATATGGACAGCTGCTTTACCCATTAAAAACGTGTCCACTGTTTCAGGTCACTGAGCGACTGTCATCAACTCACAGGAGTGCATAAATAAATTAGACACACAACCGATTATGACTATGATACTGTAAGCTAGCGTCTGATGGACAAAGCCCACATATCCTCATGGATTAAGTGGAGACGCACAATGAGAAATGCATTTTAGTCTAAACTTAGTCTGGGTGCAGGAAAGCAGAGGTCAGTAAAGAGGTCATAAAAACATATACGTCTGTTTTTAGAGGGCTGATGTCCAGCATTATTCGAATACACCTACTAAACTTCACAATTACATTCCTGATTCTCGTTGTATATCTGGACACTGGCCAACCTGGACTGGAACTGAGCAGCTGTGATGTACAGCTCAGATTTAAATATCCATTGACTATTATGTAAAATATTACTGAATGTTAGGTCTGTTAACTCTAATGTCTCTAATAAAAGTAGAGCTGTGTGTTGGTAACACTCACAGGAGAGATGTGTGAGGATACAGAAGTTAAGATTCAACATATAACACTGTAAGCAATATCTCACATTTCTTTTAAATCAAAGTTTATAATCAAATATAAAAAGACATATGTGCAAAAACTGAGATTTCAAAACAGAAGCATCTGAAGAAGCTCTGACACCAATCTTTAGATGTAAACTATTGACTGAAAATCAATACTGTGCTTTTAAGAACTGATACAGTAATGCAAAACATATCACATTACATCAGTATAAAGCAATATAAAGTGTGTTATTTTCATAAACCAATTAAAACTGAATCAATTGATTCAATCAATCAATTGAATATTTGACTCCCTTTTTTAATCTACCACTGATGAATTCTCCAAACTGCATGAACTATGACTTACCAGTGTCACAATAGCACACTCAGCTGTTAGCTGTGCCGCACTGAAGAGGGTACGGACAAACCGGTAGATCTGCTTCTGCTCGGGGTCATGTTTATCGTAATCCACCGGCACCTCTGATTTCTGAAAATCAAATAAAACACACCTCTGAGTCAAAGCATTTGTGGATTATTGTCCTAAAAACAACTGTCCGTGTTCTGTCCTAATGTGAATCACACAGTTCTCTGCATTGTGTCAAAATTGATGAATGGATTTTTACTGAAAGGGAAGAAGGTTATTTTTCCTTCTCCTGTAAAGTTGCCACTTTGGAGATGCACTGTTTTTGCCCGACAGCAACAATAAAGATTACTGTACATATTTAAGCCTAAACACAGGATTTGAAATGATTTCTCTCAGCAGGATGAGTGATGTGCTTGTAAAACTCCAGATCCCGTTACAACAGATGCAGGGAAACAGAAATACTGTAGAGAGGAAGAAGATTTTCTGTTTCTGAACAAATTGCAGATTTCTCAGTTCAATTCCATCACCAGCTCCTCTGATTTAACATCACTAAACACTGATTTAATAAACCAGATACTGGATGCAGCGATTTGTCTACAGTGTCCTCAACTTCAGTCACGGAACTCCTCTGCTGCGTTCCCTTCATTGGCTTCCTGTAGCGGCCCGCATCAGATTCAGAACCTTGATGCTGGCCTACAAAGCCAAAAATGGACCAGCTCATGGTCAAAACTCGAGGACCAAGAGCCCTTTTGAGCATCAAATACAGCTCAGCTTGACCCACCATCATTCAAATCACAAGGAAGACGAGCTTCCAGACTCATTTCTGTTCTGGCACCAAAATGGTGGAATGAACTCCAGGAGGTTCAGGAGTATTTAACTCTTGAAAGATTTATACTGAATCCTGTTAGTCCCCAATCAGAAATTTGATTTTGACAGGATCTAAGTATGAGAAATCTCTGGATTTCAGCCTCGACTACTAGCTAAGGATATTTTCTGAGTGAACAGCAAAGCACTTTTGTAAGTCGCTCTGGAGAAGGGAGTCTGCTAAATGCCGTAAATGTAAATACAAATAGATAAGAATCATAAATAATACTACACTAACACAAGGAGCTTTGGATGTTTTATTGAAAACACTGATTGAAAACCACTACTTTTTATAGGTTTAATATGAGAATTTATTCTAATAATGATTTACTAAATAAATTAACACATTGTCCAAATGAGCCTTTTCAGTATATTTTTTATATAATATATTAAATAAAAATTGATGACCCCTTTTTCTGTGATGCATGCATGTGTCAACTTTATCATGAGAAATTATCCCTCGATTCATTCACACACATCAGTAACATCTGTAATCAGTCAGGAAGAGTCCTAATAAAATATTCTGGTAGCTGGAAGGCTTTTGCATATAGCATTTACATATTGCTGACTCCTGTGACATCAATAGTGTGGAAGATTAGTATCACAGTAATGATCAGCAAATTATACGATCCCTAATCTGAACAAACGAGTTACACAGGACAGCAGAGGATTACTTACCGACAGAGGATGAAGCTTTTCATCAAAAATGTCTAACAGTGTTCGCCCATCCACGTCTCTGAAACAGTAAAAGAGGACAATATGTTGATTTGGGGGTTTTTTGTGATGAATCACATGAGCAGCACATAACACACTCATTGGCATTAAGGTTGTTTAAAATGAAAAGATTTACTCCTACCAGGAATTATACTGAATTCTGTTCAGTTATATTTTCAGAACGGCATCTGAATGCGGTCCATAGCATTGATACTAGAATCGGAATTTATTATAATGAATATGAAGAATAAACCGTCGCTTCATGGAGAACCATCAAAACAATGATACAGGTGCTCACTGGTGGGGAATACTGCATTGAACAAATGAATATAACATTTTATGTAACTACATGGCTTCATTTGTTATCAAATTTCTTTTTTCCAGCTCTACAAATGTAGAAATCAGTAATCATCCTCCAGTGTGATCTGGAGCTGGCCTCAGTGTCGGAAGATTGGAGACATTCTAGCTCCTTGCTCATTAAAACCACCTGCTTAATATTGTGTAGATCCACCTCGTGCCACCAAAACAGCTCTGACACAAGTCATGGACCCAACAGGACCTCTGAAGGTGTCCTGGGGTATCAGTAGATCTTTTAAGTTCTGTAAATTGTAAGGTGGGGCCTCCAAGGGCATCAATAAGGCCTGGAGTCCATAAGCCATCCCACCAATTTTCCTTCCTTGGAACACAGATTCTTACACTTACCCATTTTTCTATCCCCTTCCCCCCGAATATGCTTGGTAAACAATCAAATTTGAGTAAAATCTGAGATTTCATGATAGAAAGAAGTGAACTGAATTGCTATGAGCTTTATGCTCTATCCTATACAGGATACAAACACACCAGAATGGCTCCCCAGATGTCCATGAAATACCACCTCAAACGTTTAGTCCCTCTGATCATCGGGGCAACCACCTGCTGTGTCCGGAGAGCATAAGCTCCAGATCCAAAGCTTTTGCCATTTAGGATTGTGAATCCAGGGCTATGTGAAGGACCAACATGAGGCTTTGAAGTCTGACCCACAGCCACTGAGCCACTGGCCTTACCCGTGAGCTCATTCAACAGAGCAGGACAAACGCAGCCATTCATGCTGCTTCTAATGCAGGAGCGAGGTGCTGTACATACTGCCTGCTGAAAAGAAAGGAACCCCTACCTGTTCTTTATGTGGTAGTAGATGGCAAGAGCAACACTGCAGACAGAAAAAGAAGATGAACCTTGTTCAATGAGGGTAATTGTGATACAGTTTTCTACAGAACCATCAGAAGCATATCCATGCAAGCTATTGTATTATCATAAAACTGCAGTTACTAACATTTACCAAGTCCATCAACCCCAAGAACACTGTATCAACTGGTAAGCATAGTGAAGGTAGCATCATGCTCTGGTTTTGCAAAACGAATAGCTGCACCCAAAAGGAATCAACCGACAGGAATGAAACTTGGTGGGTAGGTTTGATATGGGTTTGACATGGCTGAGGTTTCACGCTCGGCCATGTACGTGACATAAAACTAGCCACGATTGTGGACGTTCAACAAGCAGTGATGCCCTACAGGTGGCTTCACACACAGGACTACATGCATGCAGACCTACGACTGCCCTTAAAACCATATCAACATCACCATAGACTGCAATGGTGTCGTGCCAGACTGTCATGGAGTCACTCAGAATAGCAGTGGGTCATCTGCTGTTGTCTTGGTTTGTCTCCACATTAACATACCTCGTTTGAAAATGTGTGGGACGCTACTGGACACACTGCTGAAACTCTGAGACATCTGGCAAGTTGCGTTAGCAAGCATGGCAGCCCGGTGCCACACAGAGAGACACTACTTCTGTAAATGTAGCTCAATAATTACTGCCTACATCAGTCTAAATTCTTTAATTATTTATTGTTCTGGGTAACCTTTACCTGGTACTTCCTTCTGGGTGTAACTACTGTTTTAACACTGAGTATATAGTTCTGACAGTGTTGATTTCCTTCCCTGCCCCCCACACAGTCTATGTTCACTTAAACAAATAAATCTGGATTTTACAACATCTTACAGAAGTGCAAATTCAGCGTCTGTAACAGTGGGTTGGTGTATTTACCATTTAATGGTGTATTTGAGGTTGGGCTGGCTGACTGTGCTGTCGTCCAGGAAGATGGTCGAGCAGGAGCTGTACTTGCGTCTCATCGGACCAGATGGGTGTTGCTGAAACACACACACACACAAGCTTCTGTTACTTCGGTCTTTAACCTGGACACAGTCCCACAAACACCCAACCTGACCAGCAGTGCTGAAAGTAGGCCACCTGTAACCTGTATTGTTTAGTCTTTTGTGTTTAATCTACAGAAAGACAAAGGGCAGTGGCCACCGCAGTGTATCCGTGAACACAGGGGCCAGTTAAGTGTCAGGAGTTTAGTCATGCAGTTCACGCTCCAAAGTTAGCCAAAGAACACAGCCAGCAGGCAGAGAAGGAGGTAGGAGAGACTCGTGTTTTCTGAGAAGCAGATTTTGCAATATGAATTGTAAATATTCCACATTCATTATCGTATAAGCCGTGCCTAAATGGGAAGGCTGCAGTGGAGGTAGGAGAGACCTTGCGAGCAGGGGTATGTGAAGGCCCATTTTCACTGCTCGGTCTCAGAGGCTGTAGATTTTGCGTTTAAAAAGCTAATAAAAAGCTCATTATTCTGATTCTTCCAAGTCACATGATGTCAGCTGCACACACTGAAGAGAACTCCACCCACCACATCAGTTAACAGATGCCTACAAAAAGTAGAACTTAAAGGGGGGGAGGAGAGAGAGGACCCTCCTACCTACTCGTACTGCACTTTTCCACTGCGTGGTACCTAGACCACTCAAATTGCTTAATTTTCTATTCAGAAACGTGGTACCAGGAACATGGAATTACTTTCGTACTTGCTTGTTTGTGGTTCCAAGTGAGCTGAGTAGGGACTAAAGCATGGTGTGTAAAGCTTGAAGAGCGCTGAATGGCCAGAGCAATGCAAAAATCCAGCGCTTCACTTTTTCCACATTACCACGCTATTAAGCTCTGTTGTTCTTTTGTATCACACACTTATCTTATGCAATATATTGCAAATTACTTATTTAAATACCAAACAATATGATGAAACTTACAGACCTCTACATTCTTTGTAAGTGGGCAAAAGTAGCAGTGTATGTACTCATTTTCCCCATCTCCTATAGGAGACTGGTCTGGCATCCAGTGCTGTGTTTGCTCCGGTTTCTTCCATATTTGCATTTTCTGTCAGATTTAAATGCTTCAGTCGGTCTTTATCTTATATTTACGCAGGCTGGCTGATCTGAAACATTTAAATGTGACCCACATCCAGCAACAGAGGAAAACAGACTAAACATAAAGTCTATAGATTACACCAGTCAGATTTGTAGCCCTGTTATGGACAAGTACACAAAGCCCCCAGCTCCAGCATCTTATAAAGTCCCAGATGTGTCAAAGATGCAGGCTAATTCACACTAACAGTGTAAGAAGCGTCAGGCTCAGCTGAGGCTTAATGAAGCAGGTGATACTTACATGGTTGACGTACAGACTTTTCCGTTTTTCCCGAACTGGAAAGAGAAAACCTTCATTAGTAAGACATCACTGTGAACATCAACTCATCTCATTAGCTGTGTGAACGAGGCAGAAGAGAAATACATTTGCAGTACGGAGTCGGAAATCATCTCCACTCAGGTTCAGGTTCTAATCAATCGCACAGACTCATTTATAGTACCACACACACACACACACACACACACACACACACACACACACACACACACACACACACACACACACACACACACACACACACACACACAGTAAGCAGAGCTGGTTGAAAAAGCACACAGTTATTTGATGGAAAAGGTGAGACAAATGAACAGAGTTAGCCATTGGACTATAAAGCGTTTGGGAGCAGCATCTCTAGACAAAAGTCACAGCACACAGATCAGAATTTACGAAACACTTAACGAGGCCGTGTTTGCTAAGATTTGAGTCATATGAACTGCTGTGTTTGCAAAGTCTCAGTGAGCTGAACAGCTTAATAAAGCCCTTCTCCATTTGTTTGCCATTGTAGGCCCCAGGAAATTCATTCCAACACTGATATTTTATTCATGTGGGTTTAGGCTTTTGTGTACAGAAATCTCAGAGGCTTTTTATTCAAACATAAACCCCATTAGCATGGAGAATACGGGGCAGATATCAATCAGATAGTGTTAAAACCATGAGAGGAACGGAGCGGCTTCTCATTCATAAAGAGGCGCGAGCGTCAGTGTTAGATCAGCACGCTGGCGCTGGAGGCAGCTGCCTTGGTTCACAGCGGCTCGGGAAAGTCTGGCATGGCACTTATGCATTATGCTGATGAGGATACAGCAGAAAATGAAAGGGCAGGCTTTCTGACGAGGCTGTTGCCGTGTGTGTGTGCGCGCATGTTTGTTTTTATACATTTTTGAGCAGTTCTGATTTAGTACAATATCCAGAGATGAACAGGATAAATGTGTAAATGTCGAGGAAGAACAACAAAGCTGTCCAGACTTCGCGAAGCTGTATTTGTGCATTGTGTTTCTTACACTCTTAAAGTGCAAAACTGGGCTCTGACTGGCTCGGGGGTCTAATGTCCTCGCGCTATGATCCGGCAGCTGGAGTCTGAGACAGCAGATTTGGCCATGCTCTCTCTGGGTGGGTAGATGGCGCTCTCTCCACATCACAGTGCGATGCTGGCCGGCACAGTCATCTGTTAGTCGTTGCATCGGAATTGGGGACCCACGCTTGTGTTGGCTGCCCAGCAACGATGCAATTTGCGTGTCACGAACATGGTATGTGATGGGGGGTGAATTAACATGGTTGGGTAATTAATTTTCAAATTAGGGGGAAACAGACCACAGTCTTTCAGCTCCATCTCCTTTCTCTGCACTCCTTCAATGCTGGTTTTTGAGAGGGTCCTTTAACAGTGTCACTCAAACAATATAACATTAGTTAAGTTAGTTAGCATAGATGCATAGTTTTGTGGTGCACTGTCTAACATTGCTACCACAGTGTTCGCTCACCTCATTCAAAATCCCTAGTATAGCATCTTGCAGGCCTCGACTAACATCTCTACCATGACGTTAGCACTGTTAGAGCCGTGCATCATCTCCACACTGACATTCTGTCAAGTGAATTAAAGAACCTTCACTTGACGTACCTAGTTTTACACTTGTGGGAGCTTTTGGAAGGTCATGTTAGGAACTTCTCCACCTTTTTCAAAACACCAGTTGAGGGAACATCTTCAATGGTGCATCAAGAATGGTGCTCCAAATAGGAATGGGTGATATGACTTTCTTTTTTTATAATTAGATCGTACGCAGATGGAAACCCTGCATAACAGATGATATATTACAGTATGGTCAATTTTAGATATATATATATATACATATTTATGACAGTCTTGTAGAATCAAAGCTGCACTGAAAGCTGAGTCTGATGCACTTTCTGCTGTTTTTTTCATTTATCCTGGTCTGTTTCTATGTTATTTATACGTATTCACTTTAGTATTCACTAGAAATGGACCAATCAGTGCTTTGGGGCCAATATCAATCCCTGCTCATCTTTCATCTGATTGGCTGATTGCCAATACCATACTGCAGTAATATGCAGCCTATGTTTGGAGCAATTAAAGGAACAATTAATGTATCCTTGGTGGCTCTCAGTTACCAACCACCCTCTGCACACATATGGGGTAAAGCTTTGCACCACAACTGTAAGAGCATGGCCTTTGTGTTGTTCATCCTCTCGTCCCCCAGGACACAGTTGGATGGATTTTTCTGGTTGACACCGAGAGGTTTAAAAACTCCAGTGGCACTGCTGTGTCTGATCCTCTCACTAACACACCGCCACCATGTCAGTTTCACTGCAGTGCTGACAATGCCCCAAATAATACCTGCTCTGGGTTGGTCCTGTGGGGTCCTGACCATTGATTGATCGTCCAAACAATGTATGGAGAGAAACAGATGAACTGTAGTCTGTAATTATAGAACTATGAAGTGCTCCTGTATGGTCAGTTACATGGATTCAATACATACGGGACATGAGTGTGACCCCACGTGCCGGCATGAATGTATGTGTGTGTGTGTGTGTGTGTGTGTGTGTGTGCATTTTTTGAAGTAGGACAAAAAACATGACGTATGGAGCTCAGACACAGCGAGTCTCCTCAGCCACGGCCATACACACTTTCACGCACACACACGTACAGTGACAGTTTCAACATTTCCACTGACATACTGTTTATACCACAAATCTCAGCTTAAACAGGGTCAGTCTGACTGGGCACAAATAACACTTATAGCAGCATGCATGAGCTATTTCTGCCTCCAGCTGGGGCTACTGATTTAAGCCAGTATGAGTGACACTGCCACACACAGCTGCAGCACACAAACGTACAGGACACGCTCTTATGTCAGCATACATAACTCCTGAGCTCTTAACCTGTAATCACATGAAAATAAACCATTTAGTGCAAGACGTCTATAAATATACCCTTTTTCAAAGCTTAAAGCTCGGCTTTAATTACATCTTGTTGGTGCTGATAATTAAAGCTTGCTGGAGCCTCAGTGCCGCTGTGTTACAGTACCTGCACTCCAGCACTGATACAGGATTCATGACTGATGACATAAGACCGTTTGAAAAAGAACGCAGTTGTGGACATCTCTGCTAATGCAAAGCGCAGCTATGTCTGCTACACAAAGGCCGAAACACACACTACAAGGCCCCTCGACAAACTCAGCATCAACATACCTTTCTTGTGGGGAGGAACAACTGAAAGAGAAGAAATGAAGTGGATTCTTAACCGAAGAAGCTCTTAAAAAGCAAGGTTAAAGGGAGACTCTGCTGTTGGTGATGTGCAACAAGAATAAAAAAGTCCATTCTGGCTTACAGAGTAAGCAGTGTAATATTTCTATTAGGAAAATCCCAAGGGGTTCCATATTCTAAAGCATATTCTAAAGTTACCATAACGCAACAAAATCATTCATAAAAATATGAGAACATGTATTAGGGCCTAGAATTGTATACATGCGTCGTCAAAGAAAATGCATCATTGTCCACAAAGTGCAATAATAATGTGCAACACCCCCTCCTATAGGACTCATTTTGCATGCACTATTTATATACAGGGGTTGGACAGTGAAACTGGTTCACACCTGGTTTTAGATCACAATAACTGATTAGTATGGTGAACTAGGGCCTCCTTTTGTGGACAATACAGCATCAATTCATCTTGGGAATGACATTTTTTGGATACAATCCGGGTTAACACCCAACATCCCTTCAGCTTCCTCTTGGTCCACAGTTAATCCTGTTGGATGTGATTGGTCCTTCTTGGTGGTGCTGACATCACCCTGGATACCGTGGCTCTTGATACATCACAAAGACTTGCTGTCTTGGTCACAGATGCGACAGCAAGACGTGCACCAACAATTTGTCCTCTTTTGAACTCTGGTATGTCCCCCAGAATGTTGTGTTCATTGCAATATTTTGAGCAAAACTGTGCTCTTACCTGCTAATTGAACCTTCACACTCTGCTCTTACTGGTGCAATTAATGAAGATTGACCACCAGGCTGCTCCAATTTAGCCATGAAACCTCCCACACTACAATGACAGGTGTTTCAGTTTCATTGTCCAACCCCTTTATATACATTGTATATTGTAATTTAGTCTCTATATTATATATTCTTTGTATTTATATAGTGTTTCTTTCCTAAATTATTATCTCTTCTCTTGTCTGTACTGTACTGATGCTGATACTGGAACCTTAATTTCCTGAGGGAACCCTCCCAAGAGATCAATAAAGTTCCACCCTAACCTACCTCTAATAATTATACAATAAATTAATGTCATCCGATGATAAACACATCATATTAAAAAGACATCTATGAACCCTAACACGGTGAACGGGTAAGGATACACAATCATACTTCCATCAGCGGACACATTTCGATTTGACTAACACTCTTATTAAACAGTGGCAGCAGTGTTTCATATGTAAATAAAGACGTTAGATCATTAATATGTTATATACTTTCTCTGTTCGTAATTTTAATGTTATGGCTGATTTTGTTTGCTTCTTACTAATAATTCATTATCAGAATTTTTTTTTAAATCTCTCTGCAATGCTGATCCATTTGGACTCAACCACAAACACATTTATGTAACAGTATTATTAAATATGTACATGAGCAATATTTTATCCTATTAAAGATGGGCATCAGTTTTAATCGATTAAAAAATGATATATTGTGCAGCCCTCACCACAACTACCACTTATTATCGGTAATTCTATTTACTGATATCTGTTCATAATTACGTCATACGTCAACCCGTGACTCCAATTCTTTAGATCAGTTACATTAGAAAAAACAAAGCTACACGAGCAATTAGCACTGAAATGGTCTGAAAAGCAGGGAATTATCTTCACCACCAACATCTCAAACAGGGTATAAAAGATGGTTCACGCAGTGAAGTCTACCCCGAGGCAGTGCGCTGAATGAAACTATTATTTAAAGACTCAGACCGACTGATTCTCTTTCATTCTTCCTCTCGCGCTCATTTGGTCTCAGCGAAGCAAGGCCATCTGTGATTCTGTCTTCTCATTCATTTGGTTCAAATTAAAGGCAACGTTCTGGCATCACAAGCGCTCTTTTGTTTTTAATTAAAGTCGTCGAGCTCGTATAACCAAGTGTGCTGGTAGACATCTCTCTCACCGTCTGTCTGGGACTTGCTGAGGAAGATGGTGCTGGCCCGCGGGTGGTCCGACGGGTTGTACTCCATGTTCAGTTCTGAGAAAGAGAGAAGATTAGAGATCAGAAGTGAAGAAAGAACAATAACGCACAGACTTATGAATAACACGTCCAATAGTGAGGCCTTCAGATCACATTTACCAACGAATAGCTTTTCTCACATATTCATATTTTCAGGGATTTTTAGGAAAGATTTTCTTCTTCCTCTCCGTCTAATCCTCCATCCATCCACCCCTCCCTCCACCCAACTATACATCCATCCATGCATTGATCCATCCCTTCCCCACAACCCACTATCCCGCCCTCCGCCCATTCATCCTATTATCCATGTATCCAATCTACCTAGTATGTCTCTCTCCATCCATCCTAACTTCCAGCCAACCCTGCCTCCCTCCATTCATCCACCTATCCCTCTCCCTCCATCCAACCAACCTTCCATACAGTCATGCCATCATCCATGCCAACACTCCCTTCATTCAACCAAGCCACCAACCATCCCTCCCTACATCCATCCACCCCTCTATTCCACCTTCCACACAAACTTCTATCCAGCCAACCATCCATCCATATTCTTACACTTCTATCCATAAATCCTCCATTCCTCACTCATTCTCTTCTTTACTCCATCCACCCCTCTCATCATTCCTTTTCTGCTATTCTCCTGTTAACACTTCTGCAACTAGTTTTCCTTAATGACCCGCTCCCTTCCCTCCCTCCCTCCCTCCAATATACCCAAAGGTTTGCAGCCACACATTTCTCGGTTCTCTTCTCCTCTGAAATCACATCTATAAAATATGGTTTATAGTTTCCCTGCCCTTTACTGCAGTAACAGCCTCTACTTATCTGTGAGAGCTTTACACTACACACTGGATCACTGCTGCATTGCAGGCAGTATACACATCCGATTCATAGTGACAGGACACACAGTAGCACAGAGGAAGTCCATGGACATACAAGATCCAACTACTCTGAGGGCAGATTTTAATGAAGTGTAGAAAATAAAGGCAAGGCTTCTGAATGTACAATGATTTGTAAAATACAATAAGACTAACAATGGGAATAAACAGACTAATGCAAGGCAAAAAAAGAGATGAGCAAAAGTCTCTCATACCAAATAAGCCTCAAACATCTGGGGTCTGAACCATGTTGACCATATTTGAGAGAAGGTCGGGAAACACTGGTCAACAGGGAGCAAAAGGAACTCACATATGGGACAATATGCTATGAGTTATGAGGTGAGTAGAGCCATCAGGGATTAAGAACAAGAACTGGGCAGCTGTGGTCAGAGTATTGACCCCAGCTCAAGTGCAGTTACACAGTTCAGACACTGGGTGGTGTATGTTTTCAGCAGAAGGATATTATCTCTAATGACACGGAATTAAAGTCAAGTCCATTACTTTGTTAAAATGAATAAAAAGGGTTGTATTTCAGACGCACTGAAACATAAAACTCATTTCTAGCTGTTAATTGTGAATCTGCACGGGTCCTAAAAACAACTCGGTTAATCTGCTGAGCCACTGGATACGTTAAGCTTCAACACAGTCAGCAATGTTAATCAATGTGTCTTCTTTGAGATCAAGAGCAGACCGATTTGAAATTCATAATTGGTTTAAAATATGGGGGCTTTGACTTCACTCCTAAGAAAGCACGGTTGTCATGGATATGTGAGTGTATGACAGTGCTTTACTGAAAGGAACCTGGCTAGTATAGGCACGTTGCAACATCCTAGTTATCCTGCCAAAAAAGCCACGCTCATTTCCAATGAGACGCATTAGAAACAGGTCTGGTGTCTCCATACGTTTTCAACAGCAGCCCACATCTCTGAAGGGAACTTGGGAACAGCTTAATCATTTCTGCTGAAAGCTGTGACAGGCAGCTGGTGAAGGACTCATTCGTGTGCACTGATTGTGTAATCTCCAAGATTTCTTCACCCTGCACCCACACCCACAGTGCACCCACAGTGCACCCACAGAAGCATGATGTCATCAGGCCGGGGCAGGAAGGGAGCAGTGTGGAAAGGGAGGAAACAAAGCCTTTTCCTTTAGAAAGCTCTGTAAGAGCCTGGTGAATGCAAAGCAGGGACTGCAACTGTGTATTTAATAATAATTCCTCTGGTCAGTGATGGCCAGTTAACCGTTTTTACCATCCCAATCACTGCTCCAGGCACAGTTCAATTCCCATATTCAGGAATCAGTAACTCTTCTAAATACAGTGTTGAGCAAATATAACAAAGGCAATAACATTCCTACAGAAAGTTGTGGTTTTACAGTACTGGGGTCATTAAAGCCTCTCATCATGCCAGTCTTAGGAAGTGTCCTGCAGTACAGAAGCTCAGTCAGGTAAAATTGCCCGGGACACCTTTCAAGTCCTGAAAAGGAACACTGACTACTGCCTTCTGAGACGTGCTTTAGGAACTGCAGGAAGAATAAATATGAGAACGCTGACGTAACCCATAACATTGCTTAATCAATGGAGAAGAGAAAAACACACACCATATCGTTACACCTTTACACGTGGACGATGTATGTGTATGTGACCTGTGTATGTTGTACTTATGTTTGATGACGGGTCAATTGTTGGAGCTAGTGAATGCAAGACAAATTTACATGTGAGCAGACAATAATTCCATCCATCCATCCATCCACCCACCCAATCACCTAACCTCTCATCCACCCACCCACCCACACCTAGTAATGTTAAATCAGGTGCACTGGTGATGGAACTGAACACATCCGGGCGCTGGCTGTGGAGAAATCTGTACATTAGAACGCTTTGCTCTTCAAACTAATTTCAAGTTTGATGACAAATGTTTTCTTAATTTTTACACTATTTATGCTTATGTGCACTCTTATTACACACTTATTGCACTCTTATTAACTGTAATTATGTTACACTCATACATAATCATTACTGAAGCTGAGAAAACAAACAAAAGGCCCAATCTTCTGGAATGATTCAGTAAAAATGTCTGAACTGAAACAAAAATTGATTAAATAGTCCAAACAGGTCACAGCAGAACTCAGAGTCATAATCACTTAGCCTGTACTGATGCCCATCCCTACTATTAACACTCGTTTTTGGTCAAGTCACCTATTCCACCTTCACTCAGACACAGAGACAGACAGAGAGAGTGTAAGAGTGTGTGTGTGTGTGTGTGTGTGTGTGTGTGTGTGTGTGTGGTGTGGTGTGTGTGTGTGTGTGTCGCAGTGGGGTTAATGCGCTTTGTTAATGAAATGACAGGCATGATGAGGCGTGGGAGACGCTGAAGCAGAATGGCTGAGAGCAGGAGAGAGGCCAGGACATTGTACTGAAGGTCTTTTGAAGCATCGTCTTTTTGTGTGGGAGAGCCACTCAAGGCTCAAAGGAGTGCGAGATCACTCCACTGAGGAAAACAGGAGAGGAGGAGGAGGAGGAAAGAGAGAGAGAGAGAGAGAGAGAGAGAGAGAGAGAGAGAGAGAGAACGCGAGAGTGAGGGAGAGTGATGAATAAAAGATGGAGCTCGGATCCACGTAGGAGGGAAAAGACAGACTAAGGAAAGGGCAGAAGGAGACAGAATGTGAGAGAGGGAGAGCTCTGCACGGGTATAGGGGTACATACAATGTAGATTTTCTGTTCTTTTGCAATATTGTAGGCAGAAATGAGTGTGTGTGTGTGTGTGTGTGTGTGTGTGTGTGTGTGTGTGTGTGTGTGTGTGTTTGGTATAAAAGTTTGAGTTTTGAGTTTGTGAAATTATAGTGAAAAGCTTGTGGGACGTAAGTGTGTATTTACTCAGTAAAGCACTGATATTAGAATGAATTCCAACATAAAAATAGTGGTGGTTTTCCATTCCAGTGTTCATTAAACATCTCCAAACATCTCCTCATGGCACCTTAGTATTATTTATAGTTCTCACCAAACCTCTGATTTGGTAAATCAGTGCTTAGTGATCTTAAATCAGGTGTGGTGCTGATGGAATTGAGGAGAGTCCAGGAGAAATGTGGAACCAAGCTTTGGTTCTTCAAACTAGATCTCAACCACTTTCCTCAGAATGAGAAACTCTTGTTTGTTTTTAGGACTGGGCCAGAGAGAAACGTAGAGTTTATAAAGAAGAACTTTTAACAAGACGTCTTCACGCTAGAGGTCTTATGTGTGGGTAGAAAAGAGTAGAGGAGGAGCTGAGAGCAGGACGTGGAGCAGACCAAGGAAGGAACTTAACGTTGAACTTTTAATCAATTAGGCATACTGCTCGGTGAGCTAGACGCTGAGAATATGAAGGCAGCAGACATGGATCCGGAAGGTTTCTGGTTCAATCCCCTTATCCGGCAGGAAGTGGGGGTGCCTCTGAATAAGGATGAATTTACACAACTCCAAATTGCTCTTTCGTCACTGGTGGGTGACAATCGTTCCAGGTCTGTGAACCTGCATCCAATATATATTAAGGAGGATCTTAATCAATCAATCAATAAATAAATACAAGGTTATTATGTGAATAACATGCCTGAGTTTAAAGCATTGGACTGGTTTAGATCACCGCTGCAGGTCCATTTGTTTGGAAGGCAGATGGAGTTACTTTTGTGATCAGAGGTCAAGCTGCCTGAACACACATTGTGTTTGAAAGGTCTATGAGAGCTACCAGAGCTACACCCACCATACTCAGCTGCAACTTCCTCAGCCTGAGGAGCCAGCAGGACGAACGAACACACACACACACACACACACACACACACACCTTACTTACTGCTTCAATGAAGGAGGTATTAAGCGGTCACTCAAATGGCAGAGAGTGTCGCGGGAAAACATTTAAAGGACCAAAAGCTCATCTGACTAAATCCCGCCCACCATGATCATTAAACCCGTCTATTCCAGAAGCCAGATATTCCTCAAACATACATAAATAACAAGCAAGGACATTCTTTTCTTAGTTTATCTGTCATACTGTCAGGTACTGAACTAACATTTCATAAATATGCTTCTCAGTCTAATCCATAGAAATGATCATCAGAAATTATTGCATTTGTCACTTAAAAAAGAAACCGCAGATCTATTTTAAACTGGGAACTGTTTTCATAATCCTTACCAGCAAAATGCACCGCAAATAACTGTAGGTGTGAAGTAAATGTCTGATTAAAACATATGAACATAAAACACATATACTGTAGTCAATACATTTACATACAGACAGAAAAGTGTTCGTTACATTTTTATATTTTACAAAGCAAGTGAAATGATGTTTCAGTCATTTCTGATGCCTTAAGTCTCTCCCACAACAACGGTATCAGATCGGTATCCAGTAACGACTGATACAGAGTTTATGTATCAGTATTGGAAAAGAAAATGTTCAGCTGGTTATCAAGTCACACAAAACTGTATCTCCATGTTAAGGGTTTATGACTTTTCGATGTAAATATGGCAGTTTTTCTTTACAGTGTGTTAAACGTTCACGGTAAAGGGACTAACAGATAAAATACTAGGGCTGGGAGATATGGACTAAAAATAATATCCCAATATTTTTGCCCTGAATGTCGACATATGATATGCTGTGAAAGATACAATGAAAAAAAAAAATGAATGAATGAAACTCGTTTGCTGTCTTTTTTACTATATTTCAACATCATTTGACCTTCGTTTCCTCTTTATGCACTCATTCTTATGCTCCCTCCAGGCAGAGGGGGGCAGAGTAGAGGAGGAGCTGAGAGCAGGGGACAGAACTGTACATGTGTATGTAAGTCCTCCTTCTGTTCTTTAAAACAGTAAGAACGTCTTTAAATTTAAATTGAATTACAAAGTAAAACACTTCCACAAAGTACTTTAGTGTTTCATGGCTGTTCAGTTTAGATCTGTTGTTTAACATTATTTAAAATTGTCCAATCCTTCGATTATTCAGCCTCAGACTCGGCCCTGCCGAAGAGTTCTGGTGGATTCTGCAGCCTGTTTATTCACTGAGGTCCAGTCCGTGTCCTGACCTGAATCTCTGTTCTGCCAGCTGTGTTCATTGAGCCTCAGGCCTTTAGCTGCCCTGGGGTACAGCACTGCCTTGGCACCACTGCCAACAGCTGTCAGCACTGCACACACACACACACACACACACACACACACACACACACACACACACACACACACACACACACACACACACACTCTTGCAGTTCTACTCAGAGGCACATGCTGTCCAAGAATGATAGAGAGAGCCGGGGACAGAGCGAGAGAGGAGCGAGGAGTGTATTTCTCTACTGTATCGGCTCTGGGTTTTTGGCTGGGTGTTCCACTCGATCAGCAGGTCCTGCAGAACCTTCGCTGAACTCACTGACACACAGCCCTGTGCTTAGTGGAAGTCAGGAGAGCAAACTGTGGAAGCTCCAGGGAAAGTCCCGTTTTCTGCCACTGACCAGCTTTGGGCAGGAAAAGACTTTGGAGCTCCATCTTACTTCTGCAGCTTCTGCACTGCTTTTCTCCCTCCATATTCAAACACCTCACAACCATTACAGAAATATACACGAACAGAGATGTGTGATTGTGAGCAGCACTGGTTCCCAAAAAACGGTTCTGAAGGACCACCTTGCTCCTAACATTGCTGATCCAGCTAATTAGCAAGTCTGAGTTCCTGGAGAGAAAACCTTGAAAATGTACAGAAGATCCTTCAAGAGCAGAGTTTATAAACACTGGCCTACATTACGGTAAATGTGCACTACACACTGATATAAGGCACGGAATGATGTACACAGTGTATCCAGAACTTCTGAAGGTACAGATTAGAGAAGGTAGGTGGGCTGATGGAGTGATGGAGCTGAAGTCTTCATCAAGGCAGATCTCCAGAGGCAGGGTTAGCAGCCAATGCCCTAAAGACTAAAACGGCAATAGCAACAGCATTGAGCCTGGCCTCCTCTGGGGTTCTGGAGGAACGGCCTCTGGTCAGAGTGATGCATCAAGGGCGGGTCATTTTATGGAAAAATGCTTCCCAAACTACCGCATTATCATTACCCAATATACGTCCCGACCCACACGGAGTGGATGGAGTAACCACTGAGTAACCACAGCCAGTGGATGTGCAGCACTACGTATGTTGCAGGTTGGCCTTAAACCTGATCAGGAAATTCCACAGTTGTACATTGTAGTCTGTTAACTACTGCCTTCATGTTGTTTTCCAACTAAAATACCTTTTAAGAGACTTTAAAAGCTAAACTGCACAAATTTTGAAGGTACAGACCACTTTTATTACATCAAAGTGTCCAGAACATATGGAAAATCAGGCAGAAGTCCGTACAACGTGGCTAGACTAGATATGGTTTGTAACTCGTCCTCGTCCAACATCAGTACCTCAGCATTAGAATGCTGGCTATGGGCCTCGTTCAATGAGGCTACGACCGAGTCAACTCGCTGGCTACTGGCCTCGTTCGACAACGTTCCAACAGCGTTATTATGTTGGCCATTGGTCTCGTCCAACATCACTCCTGCAGTGTTTGAGTTTTAAAGCCAGGCCACTCCACCCACACTGATGTCACATGACTTAAATCCAACTTTATTCTGAGATCTTTCTGAGATTCGGTTTTTGCTACAGTCATTTCACTGGTATTGCTCTTTACCATCTAATTGGACTGCTTTCTGCTGGTTTCGCTCATATCACCTGAGCCAGTCCGCAGCAGAAGGTTCTGAGAACTGAGAACAGAAGAAGGAAGGTACACCCCTCAGCAGCGAGGCTCAGAAGGTTAAGAAGGGCTTTCTATGCATGATTCCTCTCCAGCAGAGTGTGAACGAACCCAGCATGGCACACTGTGAGCGAGGGGTGAGAGCTGCTACATGGATTAAGTCACTCCGTGCTCCCGCACTCACCTGCACTTGCCCTACTTCTGACTGACTTAACCGTTCACAGGCTGCAAGGAAGGATTGGTTCTGGATTAAGGGAACTGCATGATGAACACATAGTAACTAATCTCTGTAGATAATAGTTCTGCACCAGCAGAGGGTTTCATACTGACCTACAACCACGACTTACACCGTGTTTAACATGCTTTCAAATATACATATGGGAAGAGGAGACTGGAGTGGTTAGAGGACACCTTTAACTGCCAGAGGTTCTCAAATGATCTCCACCTTCCATTTCGAACATTGCAAAGACCATTCTAACTACACTTACGGACAAAAGTATTGGGACACCCGCTCTTTCATTCTTTCTTCTGAAACCAATGGTGTAAAAATGTTTTTTCCTGCTTTTATTAGAGTAAATGTCTCTACTGTCCAGGGAAGTGGAAGACTTCCCTCTACATTCTGCAGCATTTCTGCAGATATCGCAGCTGTTGCATCCTGGCTACTGACCTCCTCCAATATCGCTACCGCAGGATTAATGCACCAGCTACAGCCCTCGTCCAGACTTTGTATCCTGGCTCCCCCAGTGGCCTCATTAGCACTGATTTTAAGGCAGGTTCCAGAGATTCTCTGGTAAATGGTGTTTATAATCTGCCAACTTACTGTACTGTGCATTTCTGTTCATTGGAGCCAAGGTATGACGCAAAGCTCAAGGTGAGACCATTGGAGGGAGAGTGTGTGTGTTTGTGTGTGTGTGTATGTACACATCTCTCCACTACATTGCACCCAGACATGGACTCAACACAGCTAATCCACACAGATTGCTACTAGCCATGGGCAACTCCAGATTGAGTCATCAGCCTGACACACACACACACACACACACACACACACACACACACACACACACACACACACACACAGTAAGGAGTTTGGCAGCTCACATGAGGGACCACAGCTCAAAGGAAGCACACATCAAAAAGACTACTGTGTGTGTGTGTGTGTGTGTGTGTGTGTGTGTGTGTGTGTGTGTGTGTGTGTGTGTGAAGCCTGACCCGAGTACAGCACCCAGTCAGCCAGAGAAGCAAAGGCACTCCCTCTTTCTCTCCATCAAAGCCCAGGTAAAGCTGCCAGGCATGACAAGTCATCAGAACAGATTTTAGCAGAGGAGGTGAAAAGGAAAAGCTGCTGCTTTTGTCCGCAGCAGGTGAAAGACAGAGGAAGTCCAGCTTTCCACAGAGCTCCTCACACAAAGGGTCACCTTTACCCCACCGAGTACCGGAGAGTTCGGAACAAAACTCTGTCTTAACTCTAGAAGCTCCCAGAGCTGCGCATTTCAGCGACGTGCCGCCCCGTCTGTTTAACCCGTATAAACAGTCTATTAAAATATATTTCTATGCCGTCAATCACACTTCTATCACAGTGGTGAAAGTGTGTTTTGTCTGTTTACGTGAAACTGTCGAAATTAAGTCTGCCATTCTATTTTCTATCAGCAGGTGTCGCAATGGTGCACTCTTACTCAATAAAACACAACTTTGATCTAGATCAACAGAAGCACTAAAACACTGCCACGTTTAAAATCACACAACGTTAATGATGGGATTAAAACAATAAACAATGAATTCCTAAGTGAATCCGAGATAACAGGCAAGAACCAGGTGATACGATATGACGATACAGAATTACATTAACGTGTGTTGTGACGTACTATGATGGAAAACTAAATTAAATAAAGTTAACTTTTAATCCCATCAGAACAGTGAGATCTGATGATGGACTGCTCTATTATCTAGTACTCAGGTTTAAACCATGGGAACCACAGTCTTACGTCAATCTTTTCATGTAGAGTATGAACTATTAAGAACAGAATATTGTTTTCTATATACAGCTGTTTGTACCCCCTAAACAGTGGGGATGTCAGGCTTACAGAATTCGTAAATGTGATCATTTTTACATTCAACAAATCAGCAATGATGTTGATGATTTAACGCTCCCTAAAAAAGAAGGAGAACCAGTAGGTTAAACAGTCACTAATGTACTGGGGAGTGAAGATGAAGACTGTGACTCCTCCCACCTCCGACCAGAACAGGATAAAAGTCATCATCTACTGTGAGAATCCCGGAGTGAATCTTTTTGAGATTAGATACCAGAAAGTGGAAATGCAGGTTTACTGCCTGATCCAATCCAAGTACCTTATATCATAACAGGCCCACAGTTTACCTAAAAAATATGACTTTCATTATGTTTATTATGTGACCTCCTGAGGGGCTCGCCCTTCAGGTGTGGAGTCTCATTCACTTTTACAAAACTGCAGTAAAGCAGAAAATCACACGGACTGTCGTGCACATGATTTTCAGAAATAACCATTTTATATTTCAGTGAATGTGCCATGAACTCTAGCTGCTTCTCACTCTGTTCTGAATGTGCTAATCTACCCTGACTGAAGGACGACTGTGGTAGGAGTGTAAGTACTAGATATGAGATTTTTAAGGATTTAAAGGCAATAACACTCTCACATTTTACACGCATATTTGCATGAAAGGTAGCTACTTCAAACACAGTCAAAAATGCTGGAATGTTTTATATATTACATGTTTTAATTCCCACTTTAAAATGACCTCCGTGCTACAGGGATTTATCACTGCATTCAGAGAACAGGTCTGACTGCTGAGGGCTGTGTCCAATATGATGCCTCTATCACAGCACTTCTCTCATATATTGACTCACTTTCGTCTTCACTGGCTGATTAGACCTGTACACCATTAGTATTTTTATTATTTTGAATTATTTGAACCTATTTATTTAATATAGATTTTCTTTTAATCATTGTTTTATTTCTTTATTATTATTACTATTATTATTATTATTGTTTTTTTTGTTTTTTTTTTTTTAGTTTGTGTGTGTGTTGTGGCTTTTAAGGTGTATAAGAGGATGTTTTGAGTCACTTTTATTGTTTTTGCTCAAAAAAAACCAAAAAAAATCCCAGACCTACTGGGTCAGGTTGGAAAATCATAAGAAGGGGATAAAATTCAGATCCCAAATTTGCATTTATAAAAAATAACTAATTTATTCATTAATTAGAAACCGTGCTTATTTGTAAGTATTATTTGTCCCTGAGTTTACAGCCTCCTTGAACCTTTAAAGCCTGAATGCATTGTAATGATACTTCACATTCAGCGTGTAATTAGATCAGAAATCCATATGTTCGTTAGCGTAATGGTAGATTAGGTACGTACCGTGCTACCACGGCCTAAGTTCTCGCCCAAATCTGGCCAAAACACATTTCTTAAAGACTGGATTCTGCTATTGATAAAGCTTTTCTAGAATGTAAAACTGCATATTAATAATTAACGAGTAATTTACATACATTTACATACATTTACATTTAATTCATAATTTACATACAACTAGTGAAAGCTTTCTGAGGCCAAACCAAACGGGTACAATCTCTTTAGGTAGCAGATCACACCAGCCTTTGCTATTATTTATTTATTTATTTCATTTTAATAATTTTGTGTTTGAGCAGATTTTCCTCCTGACATCAGCAACGTCTTTCACTCACAGTGGTTCTAAACTGGCCTTCTATTGCTACTGGTCACAATCAGTACAGAGAAGAGCAGTGTAACACAGCTATTTCACATAAACTATCCTATAAAATATAATAATAATAATAATAATAATAATAATAATAATAATAATAATAATAATAATAATAATAATAATAATTTGATGTTCATGATGTATATCACTATTCACACATCAAATAAAGTGATTTTACTGCAGCATTCTGAAGTAAATAGAAGATAAATGACCTAATAACCTTGGAGGTCAGTCGTATTTGATTATAATACATTATCAGAATCAGAGGGAAACTGTCCCTGGGATTAAACTCTTGCAGGTGGTATTTTTAAAAATGCACATTAACAAAAATAAATCAAGGTGTGTAAATAAATGACTCGTCATCTGCATCAGCAGCCGAGGAAAACATATTTAAACAACATAATTAAACAATATTGAGATGGATGTGATCTACCTAAAGACATAAAAATGAAGAAATGTATTTTAAATATTATCAGTAAATGTAATTAATTCTGTAGGAATGCAGAGAGGACTCATTATCATTAGAGAGGACTTTGGAGGAGCTGGTCTTATTTAAACCTAAACCAGTTTGGTTTGCTCCTGATTGTTGAAGTGGTTGGTATCACTTCCAAAGAGCTCTGAGGTCTTCAGGAAAAAGCAACAGATATGGCCAGGTTCAGGGTCAAATCCACGGCTGTATGGATGCACTACAGCTTTCAGCTAGAAATGCTACACTCTGATATTGTTCATCGTGTTGAGAAAAGGCTCGTGGCGCTTTGGTCATTATTCTCCATCGGTGCTGTGCTCTCTGGGGGTGAGATGGTAAGGCTGTTACAGACAGAGCTTTTAAACCAACAACAGGCCTGCTTCCCTCTGCTGCTGCTGCTGCTCAGCAGGACTAAACCCTTTGAAATGTTCTTTAATGGAGCTAATAAAGCTCTGCTAGGCAGCACAATGAGAAAGGCTCCCGCTTTCTCTCTTTATCTTCACCCCTCTAAACAGAAATCAAAGCAGAGGTAGAGAAAACGAGGGTCATCATCCTCCTCCTCCTCACATCAGCAGCGTTCATTAGTGTACGGTCTACAATACTGTACAGTACACTGTTATAGTGTTTACAGAAACTCGCCCAGTGACTACATTTGATCATTCTGCTCCATGAACACTGCTCAACACTCGCTGCCATTTTTTGGATTTGCTCTAAAGTGTAATTGAGCAATACATCACGGTCTTTCCCCAGACACTCACTCCCTTACACACACCATTACAGAGTTAAAGGTACGCTCCCAGGAGGCCTTGGTAAACACGGAGGCATTATAGCATGATCTGCAATCAGAAGCTAATCACTGTTTACTCTGTATACCAGGCGCACAGCGCTGAACTGTTCCCCTGGCACCCAGGGCATGTTCCCTCTGCCTGCTGCTCCCACTATACTGGAGATACAGGAATATCCACGGCTTCCGATTATCCGGTTATAAAGGAATAGGCAACAAATATCATCATCCAATGTACACATTTCAAATGACTTTGAAGCCGAGCCCTGAGTAAGATTAAATGAACAGTTCTCTGAAAGATTGTAATGAACATGTCATGATCACTACGTCATTGACTTATCATGCAATATATGGACAACTCCTCAATCGTTTTTGCTGACGTCAATATTGCCGATTGTGTTTACTTATTTATTTTCAAATAAGTTTTCAACTGTCTTAATATTAATGAATGAAGAAGACACAGAAGATGAAGACGAAGGCAATGAAGAAGCTGAAGACGAAGATGAAGACCAAGATGTCAAAGAAGACAAAGAAGACGACAAAGCCGAAGAAGATGAAGCCGAAGAAGAAGCTGAAGACGAAGTCAAAGAAGACAAAGAAGCTGAAGAAGAAGATGAAGAAGCTGAAGAAGAAGATGAAGAAGAAGATGAAGAAGAAGATGAAGAAGAAGTTAATATCTGCTCTTTAAAAAGGTGTAACTGACATTATTATATTATCCCTGTAAGACTGGACTACAATAAATCATACTGGGTAGATGTTTCATGAACAATCTGTCCTTTTTTTTTTATCAACAAGCAAAAAATTGCTGGATTTATTTTGCCTTTCGTGACTTTTCACATCCTGTAATGTGACTGAAAACGATATACTGTGCAGCCCTAGGACACATCATGGCAGCCATACAAACATGCCTGACTACCTCCACCATGTCTGACAGATGAGGCAGTATGCTCTGGATCCTCGAGACTCAGCTCTCTCGCTCAAATTTAACTGGTTTGAGTAATCTCCAACCAACAGCGTGATTGGTGTACTGTACTCGCCCAATCAGAAATAATGTAACCAATTATATTAGAGATCACAGAGAACAGCTCTGTTCTTCATCACTGAAGGCATCTGTTAAAGTCTATGTTCCAGAGAGGAAGTGGTCAGTCTGTCCAGTCTGGATACACAAAGTCTTCTAAGGCTCCATTTGCCCATGAACGCACAGAAAGATATGCTTGCAAGTGGCAACATCAGATATTTGAAAGGCTGAGTCATATAGGATCATTAGCAAGGCCTAACGAACCATCTGTGGCCTGACATCAGCACACGGACACACACATTCCTGTGCGTTACTCACGTTTCCTGTGAACGCTGACAGATCCGAGAGTGTAGGGAATAGGTCATATCCTCTCTCTGGATGCACGCTGTGCACATGCACATACACTTGGTCATATAATCATGCAGACATTGATGATGTTCAGCCTGGTATTTCTAGAACTGATCCCCTAAGATGTTCAGCACAACAGTCTTTAGACTTATTCGGAATGGTGTAATAAGAAACACCTCCAGTGGGGGAGGCTACAGTGACTCCACTCCAGACGACGACTCTCTAGAATTATAATGAGCAGAAAAAGACCATGTCAGGTTCCACTTCTATCAGCCAAGAACAGAAAGCTGAGGCTGCAGGGGGAACAGGCTCCTAAATACCAGACAATTGATGAAAGGAGAAACATACCCTGGCCTGATCAATCTGGATTCTGCTGAGGCTCAAAAATGGTAGACAAACTTTGCAAACAACAGGATGAATCCATCGTCCCAGTCTGCCTTGTGTGAACATTCCAGGCTGAGGGAGGTGGTGTAATGGTGTGAGGAATGTTTTCTTGGCACATTTGAGATTGTAGTACCAATCGATAAATCGCTTAAACACCATAGACTATTTGAGCACTATTGCTGACCTTGTGCATCCCTTCATGTTCGCAACTGGTTACACAAACATAATATGTTCAGTGGTCTTCAGTGGTCTACCCACTCTCCACACCTGGACCCAGTGGAGCCAGTCTCCACACCTGGAATCCAGTAAAATCTTGAAAGATCTTCCAAAAAATGTGTGTGTGTGTTTAATTTACCTGTAGCATATATTATCAGCATATATTAGGATTTCATTTCTCACAATAGTTTATACACACACACACACACACACACACACACACACACACACACACACACACACACACACACACACGCTTGTGGTCATTTGTTTTCTCAGCTTTCCTGTGCAGCGGCCACCACCCCTGCTCACCCCCTGTAGTCTCACACAAGAGTAAATAAATCACAGGGGTGCGCTGTGAGCGGCGCTGACGCACAGCGAGAGGAGGGAAGGAAAGTCCATTGTGTTTCAAATACCAACACAGCCTGATGGAGCAGAGAGCCAGAGCTTAATGCCACAGACTCCATCACACAGGAACGCAGAGAAAGAGAGGTGGGGAAGGGGTGGTGCGAGATGGAGGGGGGGGGGGGGTGACAATGGGTAAGAGCTGTATTTTTTCCTTTCTTCCGTAGTTTTATCACTGGCAGAATGAAGTATTAAACATTCTGTTGAAAAACATTCGTGTGAGTGAAAGAATGTGAAGCTGTGCAAGAGAGAGAGTGAGATAGTGCGAGAAGAAAAGAGAGCAATAGAGAGGAAAAGCAAGAGTGAGCAAGTACACATCAGAGAGCCAAAGACAGTGAGATGGCATGTGTGTGTATTAGGAGTGAGTGGCAACGAGAGAGAGAGAGAGAGAGAGAGAGAGAGAGTGAGAGAGAGAGAGTGTGTGTGTGTGTGTGTGTGTGTGTGTGTGTGTGTGTGTGTACACAGCTACTTTGTACAGGATGGATAGCAGTAATTAGCCCGCCAGGCCCCTGCTCTGCTCTGTCACTGTGTCGCCCGTTTCTGCCCATTGCCACGGCAGCAGCACCATGGCAACGGCTGATAAAGCAGAGTAGCACCAGGCCGAGTCTCAGTCCCATATAACCACCCTGCTGTCCCTCTCTCACTGAGAGCAGGACCCCTCAGTTTTGAGATGATGAAAGCCAAACCCACCGGTGAGCCTCATCTGAGCAGGTTTCAGCTCTGCAGGTTCCGTACAGAGCGGAGAAGTAACACATCTGCATGTTAAACATGCAATTAGGACTTTCTAAGGGCACTGAAATGATTCCGGTCCAATTTCCCAAAAGCATCTTGGCATTAGAACCATGTTAACTGGTAGAGGGAGTGGTCAGAGTATTCCTCGCTCTACCATTTAATAACCTTCACTGTGCTTAGATGCTTCTTAGGTGACAGAACCCCAGATTAGGGTTTAATTCTCTAGCTGGGAAAACACGCCACCCTACACCAATATGAGTCACTGGGTAAGACTCCTAACACTCCACTCTACCACCTGAACAAGATTAACATAGTAAGAACAGCTAAACGCCACAAGGTTTTGGGCCTGAATATTAGATTTTAGGACTTTAAAAATCATTTAAGGAAACAAATCACGCAACCATGGAAACCATATGGCATCCATACCTTAATAATAATAGAAGTTAATATAAAAATCAGTGTAAATAGGCTAAACAGTGTAGAACGGTCAGGCAAACATAGGACCCCATGAAATTCACATTACTCTTTCCAAAATTATTATTTTTATCATTCAGATTTACTGAAAATTAGGACAAAAAAAATGTAATTTAGGGAAAAAAAAAATCAGTTGTACCTAATATTGCCACATTTTGTCCAAAGCATTTATGTTAAAATCAAATTTTAAAAAGCAGAAAGAGAATTCGTTCCTGTGTGCTCGTTTCTGATTTCCATGTATATTCATAAATGTGGACCACTTACTCAGTCTCTTCTTGCCCAAAGACCCAAACTCACCACGTACACAAGAGATTAAATCACTAAGCTCCTTCATGTCAGTGACCAAGCTCACTTTCTTCATAAGTAACTGTTTGACTGACACGGCAGTCACGCTCAGAGACAATCCTGATCGTCTGAGGTGCTTTAAGTTTTCCTTGTTCAGTTGAAACAGCCGTGTCGACCGTTTCCCGACCCGTCCTTGTCCCAGAGAATTAAACGGCTGTTTCTGTATCTGTAAGCACCTGCGTCTCACAGCCCATCCCATAGACACAAACCCACCACGTACAGAACAAGGGGGTTCTGTTTTTAGAACGTACACATTCCTATAATGGAAAATGAGCTTGGATGTAGAAACAGATGGGTAACTAGGGGTATGTTGGTGAACGTGTGATGGCCCACGGCGCTCCAGTGAAGTTCTGTTTACTAAAACCTGAGGGGACTCTAAAAGCTGGCTCTCTCACTTAGAACCACAATTTTAATTTCTGTAGCCTGACAGAATTCTACTACATGATTCATATTTTACAAATAGACGATAATGTCATAATCCTTAAACTTTAACTTTTAGAACCCGAGATCTGCACTTTATCGGTCGACATGTTTTCTCAGGATCAGAGTAACCTACAGACATGACACACATATAAAGTAGCAGGTTTACCCTACGTAACTGAATTATCCTAACTGATTCACTCGTTTCCAACTGAATGAAACCCCAGCTTAAATACTGACTGAACACGAGGGGACGGGGTTGAGGACATCACTGACCCACAAATATGTTTATAAATGAAAATGAGAAGGCTCTCTTTTTTGGTCATACTGAGTTCAAATTTCACAATAAAAGTCCTGAGAAGGGACTGACACACTGACACACACATAGATAACAAAAATAATAAAGGACATTTAGGTTTTTTTTTTTTTTTTATTGAAATTAGACCACGATCTAGTATTATTATAAATATCCTGGTGAATCTAATTACAAATAACTCAAAATGATTACATTTGAGCTCAAAAATACTCTGGATGGTCCATTTTCAACAGTATACGAATTGGTTGTGACTGTACCTCAAACCTCGACAACATCCCAAAAAATTGGCCTGGAGTTCTAAAGGTTAAGGTTGTATTGTTGTGTTTTTGACTGCAGCGTCACGCGGTTCTTGCCTCCAGAAGAAGTGTTAAGATTGGGTGGTATAGGAGGAGAGATTAAAAGGGATGTTTTGAAGCATCTGAATCCACTCTGATTGACAATTTATTGATGAAAAGAGTGTGTGAAACCGCCGTGTGTCTTCATAAAACTGCATTTCATAACAGAGTGGTTTTTGCTTTTAAACAAGAGTGGTTTCACAGCAGCATGACTGAGTCATCTGCTGTAGTATTATAACCACCCACAATGGAGGAACAAACACTACCACCATCACCACGCATCTGCATTCTAATACACCAGCCACAAACCTTCACCATTCAGACACCAGCGGATGTCGAAGCCTGAGCTGGACCTGCTCAGAGACCCACATTGCACTCAGTGTCATTGTGCCATTTTTACATACTGTGGCCATTTTTATAAAAAAAAAATAAATAAATAAAAATAAGGAAGAAGTGATGTTAACGGGGGGACGAGACTAATCATAACTCATCTTTACCACTGAATAAAGTACATGAAATTATTTCTTTGATCAAATTTTATCACTTTGAGGGGAAAAAAAGTCAAACAAAAATAAAATACAAAACCAGTCAAATAAACCACAGAGTAACTGAATTACTGAATTACTCGCCATTTTTCAGCCTTTTTTTCCTTTTATAAACTGCAATTATGTTTATGCTGCTGTAAATTACACTGTAGTAAATCAGTAAATATCAATATAGTATTGTGATAATGTTATAAAACACTATCAGATGTTACAAGACACCATGTGTAACTATATATACTGTAACAATACTATATAGGTTTGCTAAAACACTATTTTATGATATTTTATGAAACGTCCATCCATCCATTTTCGTCCACTTATCCAGGGACGGGTCGCAGGGGCAGCAGTCCAAGCAGCGATGCCCAGACTTCCCTCTCCCCGATACCTCTGCCAGCTCCCTGGAAGGAATCCCGAGGCGTACCCAGGCCAGTCGAGAGACAAAGTACCTCCAACGTGTCCTGGGTCTTCCCCGCAGTCTCCTCCCGGTGGGGCGTGCCTAGAACACCTCCCCAAGGAGTAATCCTGGGGACATCCGGACTAATTATAATACCTGAACCTTCACCTAAACCCTAAACCCAACAGAGGAAAGCAGCATGGTTCTCACTTCCTCTTTGAGTAGATTACAGCCTGGGTTACATACGTTTTGCCTTTGTGCTCGCATGCAGGGGACTTTGTCCTATGTGACATATGGAGGACTGTCCTCAGTGATACATACAAATGCACACTAGTCAATCCACACACTAGGGGGCAATGAGCACATGTGCCCGGAGGGGTAGGAAGCCCTATTCATGGTGCCCCGGGGAGCAGCTGGGGAGTTAAGTGGCTTGACCTGGGGCACTTCAGTCATGCCCTGCCAGTTCAGGGAATCAAACGGCAACCGTCCAGTCATAATGAAAAATCTTATGCGTCTTTTTTTTTTATTTCAAGTTTTAGACCTGTTTTGGCAAAACGCCAGTTACCACAGCACATTACTGAAAATAAAGTGTCCTACAGCATTACTATAATACAACTGTGTCTTGATTTACTCACACTGTCAATAACACAAACATCTAAGCTAATACTTCTCTTACTGCCCAGTTTCACAGCCAGCAGTGTCACCATGTCTGACTAAATCACTGAGCTCCTTCACGACAGAAACAGCAAGGTCACTTTCTTCATAGCTAACTGTATAACTGACACTGCAGTAATACATGGATCACACAGTGTGTAGGAGGAAGGAAGCTAAAATTCCTCGGATGACACGTCATATCGGGATTCTGCACATTCTTTCCCAAGAAACAAGCAGTTTTATTATTGCTGTTTTCACAGCTTCACTGGTTTACTGCTCTTTTCACAGAAGCGTGACTGCTGCCATCAGGGTTCGCTCGCAAAACATTCTGCATTGATGCAAAACCATCATAACTGCAGTTTTTAGTCTTATAACCAAGATCCTACAAAGACGTACACTTCGGTTCGCAAGTGTACTGGGTTCAAGCTCCTTTCAAACTCTACCACGCTTCCTTTTCCAACCCAAAACTGAACTGTTCTTTAAAAACCAGCAAGCATTGAACTCAGCTGTTCAAAGGCTAGACTACTGGATAAAGCACATCTCAGAGGACGGCCGACTGGAAACCATCCAGGAATAATGAAACATATCTCAAAGTGTTGGCACATTTAATGCGGATCCTACTGATTGTTATGCTAAGTTAAGGTGGTACTCTGTGGGTGCTAAGGTAATAGGTTGGTTGCTAAGGGGATGTTTTGTTGTACTAGAAGGTTCCCATGGTGTAAAATGTGTTTGATAAGTCGTTTCAGGTATGTTGTTGAAAATGAATAGGAGTGAATAGGTGGTCAGTACGGCTGTGGATCTCTAGGCTGTGGGTTTGGACAAAAATGAATGGGAGGTGCAAGGGATAAAGAAACGACAAACTGATGAACGCAGGTCAGTATGCCTGTGGATCAGAGGTCAGTTACCTGCCATTACAAAGTACATGGAGTTTAGTGGGCATCGGTACACAAACTCTTGCTTGTGTGAGTATAGCTGCCATTATTTACAATGTTAAAAACGAAACTAGGCAACACAGCTACTATAAGCTGTTGTGATGATTTTAAAATCAGCCAACAGAAGCCAAGCACTTCTTTGAGCCCATCCTAAAAAGAAACTCAGCCTGTTTTACTCTGGAATAACACAAATGATTTGTAAATCGCATTGTAAAACCAAATCTGAGCATTTTTTAGCCCAAACCAAGGTAACACACGTTATTTATATACCAAACCACTTCAAATACGCAATAAATGCATTCTAGGTCACCTAGAACTGAAGCCCTCTAAGACTGGATCTCTAAAACTAGGATATCATATCCACTGGACTACCCCACTGGATGAAATATACAGCCAACAACCTCACATCACACAGTATGTCCTGTCCCAAGACAGATTTGTTACAGGACTGGATCGGCTTCATTCTTCTTCCACTCCGATATCAGATTCCACATTTTCTGCTGAGATCAGCCCTGAACTGATACCCATCCATACCAATACACCATCTCCATTATTGTTGTGGAGATGGACAAATACAGATAAATACTATAAACGTAGGCTTAGAAACCCTAGATTCATAAAGAACTGTATAATGGCATCGTACTGCACACGATCCTTAAAACATCCAAGTCTTGTTCATCACGTCATCCTTTCAAACATGAAGATACACAATTCATCAGCTGAAAGACTCTCGTCGTCACCTGAGCTGAACATCGTTTTCCCTGCTTCCAACACATCTGATCTAACTAACAGCTAATTAGCTAATTAACAGGTCCTTCCTGAGTTGAAGTGGGGACGTAACAACAGGTAGGCACTAAAATATGCAGGACAAAAGGGCTTCCAGGACCAGTGTAGCAGGTGTGATATACGATATATGATAGCATATATGATATGAAAAATACAATGTGAAAAAAATTAGGACACCCAATGAAATCTATCTTCCTTTTGTACTGGTGCATCGAGGTAATGGAAAGTCAATTCCATGACAATTCCACTTTCTATTTTCTGATCTCGATACTGTTTTACAGGACTGGATTGAATCCATCCACCCCACCGATTCTGACCCAGCACGTCAAGGCTTCTTTCTGAAAAATTGACAACAGTGGATCAAATCAGCAGATGCTGATTTAAGAGTGTTAAACTACTTCAACAGACTCACAGCATCGGTTAAAAATGGAAGAACCACCTTTCACACACTTTCTGTTCAGTTTCTGTGACTATTGCTATAACTTGAGTCAAATGCATCTTAGACCACGCCCTGAAGTGGTTTGAGCGACTGGAACAGAATCTGTTCTAAAGGTGTCTTCTGTGTTTCTACGCTTGCATTTTTATGTGGCTTGGCCTCATAACATACAATCCTACTACAAACAGATTAATTGACCAGGTGTAAATAGGGTTGGGTGATCTGGACAGATCATATGGAATATCACCATTGAGATACAATATATCTACCATATTTTCTGGACTATAACCCGCTACATTTTTCCACACTTTAAACCATGCGGCTTATATTGAGGTGCAGCTTTTGTGTTGATTTTTCTTCACCCACCAGGGGGCGCTTCAGCAGAAGCTCTTCTAAGGCTGTTCAACTCCGACACTGAAGATGATGACATCAGTGGTTTCAGTGCGCAGGAGGACGGTGAATAAACCAATCAATGACTTTTTTTATGCTACAGACACCATTCAGAAACGAATCAGTTCATTCATGTTCAGTTAAACTACGTTATCAGTTCAGTAGATATGAGTGGCTTTCAGGCCGGTGCGGCTTATATATGCTACTTTCCAGTTTTTTTAAAAAAGCTTTGCGGGTGTGGCTTATATCGAGGTGTGCTCTATAGTCTGGAAAATACGGTAATATATGATGTGAAAAATCTGCAATCTCTATATTTATACAGCTTTTCTTCTTCATACATATCAAGTCTTTATGCCAGAGCTCTGCCTAATACCCCTTTATGATGTGTTTGTGAGAACTCTACAGGGGCAAAAGGCAGTAGAGTAGAGGAGGAGCTAAGAGCCAGGGGTAGAGCAGAATGAGGGAGGAGATAAAAAGTTCTTGTCCCGATATAGATATGAATATCTATCGCCCAGCTCTAGGAATAAACAAGGCTTCAGATACCAAAACATATTTAGTATGTTAGGCTAACTTAAAAATGGAGATGATGGAGATGGTTCTTTGAGCATTTCCATAAAAAATTTTTTGTAAAGGAGCTGTGAAGAACCTTCAAAAGAACCTTTCCACCAATGTCTTTAAACATTTAAAAAAATATTTACACATAAATCTCTAATAGAAACATTTTGGCTCTATAGTACCTGCTCAAAATACCCTTTAAGTGTCGAATTGTGGTGATCGTGAAACTGTATTAAACTGGTCCATCACTTCAACAGGAGTGGGAATGTGTGTGTGCATCTGTATATGAGTCGGAGTGTGTGTGTGTGTGATGGTAGTGATGAGAGGGTGTCATGGGGGCTCTGGGTCAAAGGGCAAGCACCCAATTGTGTGTGTGTGTACGCGCACGTGTGTGTACGCTCCAGATCAGCAGAGAGAACAGAGGTTTCCCTAAACTCCACCAGTCTGCTCCCATGCCACTCACTGTAGCTAGGCAACGCAGGCATGAAAAGGTTCAGCTGGCTTGGGCAGAGGCTTCAAAGCAAGGCGCGCACACACACACACACACACACACACCCCAGCCTTTTACAGCACAAACAGAAATGAGGGGGGGGGGGGGGGGAGTGATAATGTGCTATTAAGTTAGGCCACTCTAGATGCAATAATGTCATATTAAAAGCACAGAAGCCTGAAGCACAGTGGTCAGTTATCTCGTACAGACTGCAGAATTACACACGATCACTACAACCAATTTATCACACTTTGCTCTATTAACCACAGGACAGACGGGGCTGTAAGTGGAAAACAGATTTGCACAACCTTTACACAACAGATCAGAGTAAGCGGTAATGTTTGTGAGGAAAGAACTGCACTGAGCGCACTGTTAAATATACTGCACCCAGGAAGCACAGCACATTATCACAGTCATATCCAACCATGTAAGCGTGAACACACAACATCGGAATCACCCTGGAGTCGCAGATGTTTGCTGGACTCTAGACGCCGCTATGCTGTAAAAAAAAAAGCTTCTGAAAAAGTTGCATCATGGTGGTTTTTCCACTGTCCTGTAAAGTTATTATTGAGAAGATACCAGCTTTCATTACCACTGTGACCACACTACAATCAGCCATAACATTAAGAACCCTGACAGCAAGTGAACAGGCCATTCTTGAAGTTAATGTGTTGAAGTAGGAAAAATGGTCCAGCGAGAATCTGAGACACTGTGACGTCATTTAATTGTGGGAGGTTTCATGGCTAAATTGGAGCGGCCTAGTGGCCAATCTTCATTAATTGTATTGGATTGTATCCAAAAAATGTCCTTCCCAAGACGAACTGACGCTGTATTGGCCGCAAAAGGAGGCTCTAGTACACCATACTAATCACTTAGTGTGGTCTATACCAACGTACGTACTTATGTATACCGTACGTATGTATGTATGTATGTATGTATGTATGTAAAAGAAAGTCAATTCTGTACAAGGGGAGATAAAATGATGCTGTACTAATCTGAAACACTGTGTGATGTGATGATGTAAGCGGTAGGGTATTCGAGAGAGCAGAGAGAGAAAGAGAGCGAGAGATAGAGGTTATTAATTAGATCACTGGGGTTTTACACCAAGACAGCATTTAAGCCATTTCCTGGAAAGAGCAGAGTCACTAGACACAATGAGGGAAGATCCGAAATGAGCTTTGAGGACTCAGCACTGGTTTGAGTCCCTTCTTGTAGTGCTGGGTGGTATGGCCTCATACCAATATCATGATTTATTAATCGTATTAATCGTCAATTGATAATTTTTTTTCTTTTGCACAAGCTGCTTGAGTTGCTCCGAGGGAGGACACTGGATGGGGTGAAGACATGTAGTATGTTTAAGGGGACAACACATGAACAGCACATATTCATTGTAGGGCTAGAGAGTAGACAAAATAGATATCGTGGTTTTTGTAAAGTTCTGGCAGTTTCAGTTTATTTCAGTATTTGTATTAAATGTATTTCATTACAAATGGGATTTATGGAGGTTTATGTCTGATATTTTAAAGAGTCCAAAAAACACTAAATTCCTTTATTTTCCTTTTGTATATGATGAGGGCATGGAGTACAAGAGTCACTACTTTAAATCAGGGTGACTTAAAAACTGCTTAAAGGAGTGTGCATGCGTGAACCTACTGTGGCAAGCAACACAGTGCACTGTTTGTGATGCCTCTTCACATTTTTCTGTTGCGTAAAGGCATTAAAGTGGGATGATTTGTACACAGGATACGCCAACCAGCATAAAAACAACACAAATGAAAGAGCTTAATGAAGGAGTTAAATGAAGTCAGAGTCTATCCAGCTAAGAGACTCTTAATGGGGGAAATGCATTAGTTTAGTTTGTCCAATGTCGCTCTATTGTATGTGCCATGGTCCCATCAATGTTCAAAGGAGGTTGTGAAAGTGAGGGAGCAAGGGAGTGCAAGATGTACTGGTTGTACCTGGTAAAAATGGAAAGCAGAGGAGAGCAGCGGTGGGAAACACACAAAACGTGCAAAAGAGCGAGCGAACAAAAAAGTGAGAGAGAAAATGAAAGAGCGAGAGGGATCGAAAGAGCCAGCCAGTGCGAAAGTGTTAACAGGTCACTGCACTACCACTACTCTCCAGTCAAAACAACACCGTGACAAAGCCAAACACACACAGCCAGAGGGGAAAAGTCACCAGCCTCACACTCCAACAGAACATTCTCCAGCACTGAACCAGGTTCTTACATAACCATTACAGCAGCGGTATAACGATTACAACCAGCTTCATATTAATCACTATTAGTTACAGAGCAGAGCTCGGAGCTCAACACTTCATACTAACTGCTCTCTGTAAAGCCCCGAGCAATCAAATCGAGCCACACAAAAGATACACGAGTATTGGATCATTCGTTTCTTCTTTATCCTGCTTTTGTTGGAGAACATCATCATCATTCCATAGAACACAGTACCAGTGCTCCACTCCCTAATGCAGGTACTTCCTTAATGGGACTAGACAGGCTGAGTGTGCATTTGCACATCTGTGTCAGCCACGGGTAGATGAATGCATTCAGTAGAAGGAGTGTCTACAAATAGTGGGACATATTCATAGGTTCCTGTCAATGCGCGCGCGCGCGCACACACACACACACACACACACACACACACACACACACACACACACACACACACACACACACACACACACACACACACACACACACACACACAGGCCACCTGTGCCAAGCACAGCACTGTCTGCCTGACATTCACACACACCGGGGAAAGTCAGGAGTGTAAATACAATCCAAGTGTCCAAACGTTTGTCTGCCCTTTACAGTGAATTCCGCAGCATTAAGGTGCACCCACTGCTCACACAGGTGTTCAAATTCACTCACACATTCATCCACCACCAGGAACAAGCCTGGCTCCATGTTGGGACCAGCACTCTTCACACACTTGGATTTAAGTGACTTAATAAATTCATGCATTTAGAGGAAAAGTGTCCCTTTAAACATCCTCACACTGAGAACTGCTCCTTCTGCCTGACCAGCCGTAGAGGACAAGCTGAGCAGAAGACTTTGAGACACTGATCTAATGGAGGCCGTCAAACTCTTCCCACGGGCTCCTCGGAGAACAGCCAGCACTGCTGGAGACTGCAGTAATTACCCTGACACCTGTAAGGATTCCTGCGCGCAGAAGAACACAACGGAGCTCGAACCATTCTTCCGGAAACACCGCTATGATTATACAGAGCCGCAGGCAACAGCCTACAACACACTGAGTGAGACATGCTGTCGGGACAAACACTCGCTGGCATTAACGGACGAGTTCAGTTACACAATTTGGATCTCATTCCAAATGGAGTCTGGGCCCATCACGATAACTTTCCTTGCTAAAAATACGTAATGGACGATATAATGGTCAGCACAATCAATAAGTGAAATATCGTGATGGGTCTAAGTTAGTGTAACAGCCGAGACCTTTGGGGTTTGTTTTTGTAGGTATTTCGTAGTAATGCAGGGGTAACTCCAGCAATTCCCACTTTACAACCTGCACGTAATATCCTACAAACCACATTGCAGTACCATAACAACCACCTAGAAGCTTCTGAAAAAAAAAAATATATGAAAAAAAAATGGATTTCATAGAGCCTTTAAGTACTTTTTGTTAAAAAGTATGATTTGTGTGATGATACCTGTGTGGAGGTCCGACTTACCAGCATGTCACTTGTTTCGCCTGTTAATAGCATACTGCTGATCATTCTTTCAGCTTTTGAAGCAGACAAGAACAAAAATAGAACAAGTTACCATGTTCATCCTGCTTTGTTATACAGTGTCCATCAAAAGTTTGCGCTTAAACATTTCTGATGTTTATTACATTTGTTATTCATGTATGAATCAGTATTATCATTTCTGAGGACTTTTGTTTTGAAATATGAACACTGTGTGAACAAAGAAAGAGAGCAAACCCTTTTTTCTCTATAACCCAATATCTGGGAGAGTGACATTCAGTCCCGCCCCCTCTGTATGCAGGTTGATCATCAGCCCCGCCCCCTCTCTCTGATCAGTCAGAGTCTGTCTGCAGGTTGAGCATCAGCCCCGCCCCCTCTCTCTGATCAGTCAGAGTCTGTATGCAGGTTGAGCATCAGCCCCGCCCCCTCTCTCTGATCAGTCAGAGTCTGTATGCAGGTTGAGCATCAGCCCCGCCCCCTCTCTCTGATTTATACTGAGATTTAATTCAGATGTAAATGAGTGAATTTAGCTGTTTGCATGTCATTTCTGCAGGTTACTCTGATCCTGAGATATGAAACCTAGAAAATGACATGTAACTTGCTGCAAAGTGTAAATCTCGGGTTAAAAAAGTAAAACGAATAAACAGATGATCAATATAATCATCCACTGAACCAACACTGGTCTGCAGCAGAACCGCTCAGAGTGCATCAGACCTGAGAGCTTTCTTTATTCCACATCTTCACCGTAAAGCACTGAGAACACCGCAGTGAGCAGGCTGCGCTCTTATCAGTGAGGCAGTCTAGGAAACCCCTCAGCTCAGTGTTTTATACATCCCTGCTGAGGTGATGTCATGGGAATGGCTTCCTGCGGGCGTGCCTGGCTCCTCGGTTCCTCGCTCTGAACTTGAAGAGGAGTGAATGCAGGCTAATGTCATTTCCACAGAAAGGACAGCTGCAGGAAAGCTCTTTTTATAGATCTGTGCTTATTCCATTACTCTCAGAGCTGTGCATGAGGGGAGATGGATGCCGGGTGCCAGAAAGTTATCAAGTTAATGACAATATTAGATTAAGGGCCTGTGGTTGGGAGGTGAAGCTGGGAGATGGAGCAGGTGAGTAGAGCAAATGCACATAGTGTTACGACCACTTTCAGGAGGGGGGTTCTCCTCTGAGAGTCCTCAAGATTAGAGCCATTTACTAAGTAGAAAAAATCAGAGGCAGAGTGGGTAACCATAGCCGTGTAACAGTGCAAGGGAGTGGTATGGGGTGGAGAGAGAGACAGGACAAGAGAGAGACAGAACAAGCCAGTGCTAAAGTGTTATCAGAGAGAGAGAGAGCACGAGAGAATGGGAAAAGAAAAAAGAGAAAATCTAAGCACATTATCTGACCACAGCATATCCCATTAGGTCTTCCATGGAAAGCATCCAAAGCCATACATTGCACAATAGGTCCAGTGCACTTAATCCAGGGGTTACAGTGCCATGAAAAGTTGAGTCTTTATGCAAATAAAGGTCATTCTGCTGGAGCACTTCTCCAGAGATCCAAGAGCGCAATAGTGATAATCCAATTCAAAGGTCAACAAATCCCACCAAACCTGGACATCCAAGCAGGAAAACGTCTGGTTAGGTATGAATATGCTAAAATCCCCCCTCTGTCCCTTCAGCCCTGAAGACAAACCGTTCTAAACATAAAGGGGTTTTAATATTTAGACATTTGGTTTGGCCTCGTTTAACAACAGAATTATGGTCTCAGCAGGACGTGATTTCAATTGTATGACGATGGAGATGCAGGAGATGCCTTAGTTAGGCCCACGAGGGCAGCTGTACAGGGGGAGTGTGTTCACATCACGTCACAGTGGAAGATAGAAAGAGCATGTGTGAAAGCAACGTTTAGAAAAGGAGCAAAACAAAGGGAGAGCAATGAAGAGAAAATCAGGAGGGCAGAGATAGTGAGAGAGGGAGAGAGAAAGACAAAGCAAGCGAGTGAGAGAGGGAGAGAGAGATAAAGGAGAGAAAAAGTGAAAGTACATGAGAGCAGGAGAGCGAGCGAAACAGAAATGAGCAGATAAATAGGTGGAGCGAGAGGCAGAGGGGATTCTGTCAGTGGGCTGCTGTCTGGGTCTTTCTCTCTCCCTCTCTCTCTGTCTCTCTCTCTCCGTCTGTCTGTCTGTTTCTCTCTCTCTCGGGTGCTGTAATGAACAGACTCTGATATTTATGCCCCTGCAAAGAAGGGGGTTCTGAATCACACACTTTGCCAACAATGGAGCCTGCAGACTGACCTGAGGGGTCTTTAATGCAGCAGCCTGCTTTTCAACCACTGAATGAACACACACAGACACACACAGACACACACAGACACACACAGACACACACAGACACACACAGACACACACAGACACACACAGGTCTAAAGAGTGATATGGAAATATGTTGAATGAGCGAGTGGTCTACAGTAGAGTAGGGTTCAGTGATACTGATTTTACTGTGATATTAAAATTATGATACTGTGTACATTAGTTTAATACCAATAATAATAAAAATCAACTGAACAGAGAACCACACCAATTTCTCACTGTTTTCAGAATTAAATTCATTAACTGAGAAAATTATCACCAGATTATGAAAATAATCATTTGCTTGAAGTGCTTTAATTGTTGAAAAGAGCTCCGCCTCCTGCTACAATCCACAGCTGTCCGATTTATTTTATCTATCGTATATCGTAAACTCTGATACTGTAAAACCCTGATATTTTCTGATATTTTATTCATTTGATCAGGTGACGTGGATTAGGGTCAAATCTAAAGTACAGGAGTACGGTTGGTGACCCCTGTGTTGGCACATTAAACAAGCACAGGGTAAAATACAGCACTATGTTATTTGGACACGTCACAGACAGCCCAAACACTAGCACCGTGTTCCTAGCAACAGTAGGCTAGCACATGTGCACTCTGACTCTCAGAATCAAAGCCCTGGACTACAACATGAAAACAACATGCAAGCAGTTAATGGAGCTCATTTACAAAACAGTGTTTCCCAACCCTGTTCCTGGAGGCACACCTGCTCTGCATGTTTTAGAGCTTACCCTGCTCCCCACACACCTGATTCACCAATTAGCTCATTAACAAGCCCTTCAGAGTTGCAAGGGGTGTGTTAAAGCTAAAATGTGTAGGGCTGGTGTGCCTCCAGGAACAGGGTTGGGAAACACTGCCATAGAACATAGAACATGGAATATAGTCATGGACTGTTTTGAGTATGAATGTTAACATCTCTCATGATTAACGTTTCATGAAGCTCCGAAAATCAGTATTTTTATGAGAATATCGGCGCTTCGATTTTGAACAGACAGGCCATTAATATACAAAACTGAACATTTAAATCATATCTGCACTGCTGATGGAGCAACAAACAAACAAACAAACAAACAAACAAACAGCTTGTTACATGGTTAAACAGCTGCTCTGAGCTGATGTTTGGGTGCCTTCTCCTTTTCCTTCATGGTATCAGCAGCAAATGCAGCACTCAGGCAGATTACAACAGCACAGCCTCAGAACTCATAAAACCCAGGCAGCTGCTAAGAACCGTCAACTTTACTGTGGCTGGAAATGTGCTAATTTGCATATTCATGGTCAGTTTGCTTTGTTTTCTTCTCTAGTGCATCATAAACATGCTATCTGGGTGGGTTTTCAGCATGCATAGCAAGTAGAAGACACAGTTATTCCTGAAAACCTGCTCCTGAGAGCAAATCAAACATGACATAGTTCCTGTTGGTTGGACAGTGATACACTCCTACTGCCACACAGGCGACACACAGTTCATAACAGACAACAGCTTAATACCAATTAAAGCTACACTATATGGACAAAAATACTGCGACACCTGCTCATTTACAGCATCAATCAAGGGAATTAAAGAGTTTACCCTGCTATCCACCAGGAAAGGCTTTCTACTAGATGTTGGAACATTGCTGTGAGGATTTGACTGCATTTAGAAATAAGAACATTAGAGATCAGGATGTTGGAGGATCACCACCCCACCTCACGCCACTCATCCCAAAAAACTGGATGGAGCACCATCATTCCAGGGAACGTAGTTTCACTGCTCCACTGCTCAACGCTGGGGTGCTTTATATCCCTCTAACCCATGCCTGGCATTAGGAATGGTGCCAATAGTTTCCCGCTTATCTGCTTCAGAGTCCTATTCTATTGGAAATCCTTCTCTACAGTGATTAGACAAGCTGTATGTTTAGGGTGCAGCTCCATGCTGCATCGTGATGTTTGCTGATGCTCAGACCCGCATGGCTTTTTCCATATTTAAACAATCATTCAGCTCCTAACCAGCATGAATTGCCTCATCACACCATGCAACACCTTCATACCCCTGTTCTGCTGTGCAATAAAATCCATCCCCTTGTGCAACAATGGTCTTCGCTCTCGTAGCAAAACACACACGACTCAGCTGATCCGTGAAACACAGCGTCAAACCTGTAAACTGCACCGTTGTTTTACAGTAAAATGTGGAGCTTCTGTGCAAGCGAGGAGCAGCCACAGCGTCCCCAATTACAGAGCCGCTCAATTACTACACACAAAACAACTGCACTGCTTTCTAGCAACTTTGTGACTGTTTATTGCAACTAACAGTCGTTAATCCAATTCAGATTAACACACATTCACAGCACACTCCACACACACACACCTGTGATTCACCATCTAATGGATGTGATCGAGCAGCCATTACATCACATCACATGTAAATTTGATTGTTATTCTGAGAATGAACTGCAGTGCTCTAATCTGAATTATAGCTCCTGACCTAGAACAATATGCTCCATTCAAAACCTGCTCTCTCAACTACAGACACAGAACTGAGGGCTGATGGGAGTTGAAGCCCATATATCAGTCTACGGCTGAGAAACGGCTGAAACGGCCAACGCAAAACACAGATACGGCCAAAAAAATAAGCCAAAATCTTATTTCACACAATGTCTTATATGGAAAATCCAGAGCACAGAACTATTCTAGATAAGATCTTATTTAATCTCAAATATATTTCACAGACCTGCTGAAGTAGTGCTGGACAATATGACCTCAAATCAGTATCACGATTAATTGAACATTAATTGATAATTGATTTCTTTTCTGATTCTGATTATTGAACGATTGTTTTAGTGAACGGAAGCATTTTTCTTTAGTACAAGCAGCTCGAGTCCCTCAGCTGAATCAGTGTTTGAGTTCTCCATGTTACTACCGTGAACTGGTAGCTGATTAAAACCAGTACAGGGGAGAGTGTTCATACTGGCAGGGCCCTAGTGTTTTTCACCAGCACGTCATTTAATTTACAGTGTAGCGTAAGAGTAAGACCCTTGCAGCAGGCAGCAAAGCCAGTGTTGAATCAGCTTGGCTTGCATTGCCACTGTTTACAATGGCCTGTCAGAGGGCCAGCAGTACACACAGCTGGCTCTTTGTCCATTTAGACACCTCTTAGCCCCGCCCTGCGACTGCCCTTCGGCTAAAGGGAGTGCTTTTAGCAGGGCTTGAATGTAGCTACAGGAGAGGTGAACTCTGTTGACTCGTTAGTGATTGTCTGAAAGGCCTTAATGTTAACAGTGATTCACTCGCTGTGTTTTTTCAGAGCTTTCTGACAGAGGGAGCCAATCACATGCCTCTCCTGAGGGTAAAAATGCTGAAAATTAGGAGGTGCTTGGTGGGAAATGTGGTTTTAGTTTAACAGGTTGTGCCTTCAGGACATCCCCACTCTGGGAAACATCAGTGGAAGAACAACCAGACATCTACATCATCTATACCAGCTTCATATCAGTTACTGACCTCAGGGCTGGACATTAAAGAGCAGATTCTCCAGGCCTTTCAGAGTTCAAACATCTGACAGAGCTATAGGTCACAGTGTTAAGTGCTTCAAAAATACGACAGCTATAGATGTTAGAGGACTCAGCCTGTGTGCCTTCAAGATCCACTGCCTCTGTCTGTATACCCGTCCCACTCTCAAACACACCATGTGTCCAAATGTTTGTGGACACCGCTTCTAATGCTTGCAACTTATCCAAAATGCAGCAGCACGGCTCCTCTGTCCCAAAGGTCAGCCATGTAACTCCTTGATGTTGGCCTATAAAGCCAAAAATGGACCAGCACCTCTGTACTTGATGGAAATGGTCAAAACTCGAGCTGTACTGAGAGGCTTTTGAGCATCAAATACAGCTCTGCTTGACCCACCATCCCTGAAATCACAAGGAAGACAAGCATCCAGACTATTTTCTGTTCTGGACTTGCCCTGGGGGTCCGAACAGCTGAGTCCCTCACAGTCAGTCATCAAACGCAGCCTGAAGACCATCTCTTTCAAAAGTCTCTCCAATCTGACATATGTTTCAGCATCATCTAAGCTTGAGAAATCTCTGGATTATAGCCTCTAACTAACTATATCTAAGGATACTTTCTGATTGAACAGAAAAGCACTTTTGTAAGTTGCTCTGGATGAGAACATCTGCCAAATGCCGTAGATATAAACGTTCTACAGAATGCATTCGGCTAATATAAGCTGTGCCCATTGCTGACGCAGATGTGCAAATGCACACCGCTTGTCTAGTCTGTGTATAGAAGTACTGGGAGTAGAACTCTCTGAAGCAGAGAAAATCATGACCCTAATGGCACGATGTCTAATGCCATGCGTGGGCTAGAGAGGGTATGAAGCCCCCAGCATTGAGCTGTGAGGCAGTGAAACTGTGCTCCATCCAATACTTTTGGAATGAGCTGGAGATCCCATGAGTTGGAGGTGGGGTGATCATCCAACATACTGACCTCAATGCTCTCCTCACTGAATGCAATCAAATCCTCAACGCAACACTCCAAAACCTTGTAGAAAGCCTGCCCTGAAAAGTAGAGTCAGATACTCCAAAAAAGCAGGATAAACTCTATAATACCCTTCATTTCAGTAGCAACAATGAATGAGCAGGTGTCCCGATACTTTTGTCCATATAGTGCATTTTGTTGCTTTGACGCAAAAGCGTTTTCTTTCACAAAGTCCTTCTTTCACACTCATACAGCCCTGATTAGCCCCCTGTAGCTAAGGCGTGCTGATCTACTGATTAGACTCAGAGGCAGTAAAAATGTCTCATTTAGGGTGTTCATAAACTCTCACAGGAGGAACTGAAACACTGATAAGCCAAAGGAGAGCCTTCAAAACTGCTGGACCTTGATGAAAAACTTCAAACAGACCTTCTCTCTGGTTTTGTTTGGTTCCGTATTGGTTATTCTTCTCCATAAATCAGTTTAAAGCTCCCACTACCCCAACAGGAGCTCCATCCAATCCGGGGCTCCCTCCTGTTGTTTAACAACGCACTTCCCCTCCCTGATTAAGGATTGCAACATTTTTATGGAGCCCTGCTCTTAACATTTCTAACACCTTCTGAGCTCTTTAAAGGAATATATCCAACATCATGAATGAATGAGAGTAAGTGTTTAAACCACTACAGTAACGTACTACAAACCGGGCAATATTATGGTCAGTTCAAATGACTGAGATCATGTCCGTACGCTGCACGATAAATTCATATCTTATTGAGATAGGCCTCGTGTACGTGAGGGCTGAACAATATATTGTTTCAGCATCGTTATCGCGATGTGTGCATATGCAATGTAAATGTATTTAAGTGTTTTTGCTGCTTGATTCAAGGGAAATGCACATTCACATCCCATTTTCATGACACATCTAACAGTATCAATTTCTATGTGCACAGTGTTCCTTAAACAAATGGTCATCAAATACGGTGGAGTTTATAGTGCCCTAAAGCGAGTGAAAGCTCCTTTATCTTTTAAAATCACAATAAATAACCGTAACAACAAAATATGACTGCAACGTCAGTGTTTTCCAATATCGTGTAGCTCTAGCGTACATAACAGTACAAACTAGACGGGGTCACTCAAATGAAAAAGACAAATGTCCCCGCAGTGTGATCGGAACCTCAGTGCCATTTACAGTGGAACTCGGTGCTCCATACTGTATGTAGGCTTAAGAATCCTGTGCCAGTGGCTCTCGTTCTTTCTGCCTCTTTTCTATATTTGTGACGCGTTCACGCTTTGATGTTTATCCTTCCTTTCTTTGTGCTTATTTTAGAAGCTCAACGCTTCCCTTCTGATATCCACACAAACACACACACACTCTTCTGGGTTCTTTGTGTGTCTCTTTGAGTATCTTCTAAGTAGGTCTGCAGAAAGCCTGAGTGAAATTTAGATTTATTAATATACTGGATCAGCATCAGCACGGCTGACCCTCTATGATGTGACTGATCCACATTCAGTTTGGTTTATTTTTCATACTGGTCATGAAATTTTAAAAACTCATGGACACAGATGAACAAAAATCTTCATAATTATTATTGATAAGATTCTGCAACTACAAATCATAGATGCCTTAAAGCAGTATTGTTTATGAATTGGTGTTTCCAACAGTGGAGAAGCGCAATCTGCGATTTGAGCCACCTCTCAAGAACAGGCTTACCTTCATTTCTGGACAAACTGAGGGACACAGAACTGTCAGTGCACCTGAAAGTGGACTGAGGTTTATGTAGTGTTGCACATTTCTTGCCAGCATTATTCTGCCTGCTTCTCAAGTAACCAACCCATATGAGACGGCTTTCAGCTCGCTGTTGCCTTGAATATGTGTTAGATTTGCAGCTACTAGAATCTGGGACCGATTCATTGGACGAAAATCAGTAATTAGTATAAAAACACTGAGTCGGAACACTGAAAAGTACTGACTTCAGTACCCAATGAGGGCTGGACAATATATCGAGGGTTATATTGATATCAGGATACAAGTAGAGTGTGTCTTGCTTTGCTCTGGCTCCTGCTCACAGCTGCTCCTCTACTCTGCTTCCCTCCGCAACCACTCACCCTTTAAAAACACTCCATACACTTCATGCTCCGACATCATGACTTGTGAAAACAGTAATATAGTTTAAAAAAATGTTTAAAACATAATATTGTATTGTAGAACGTATTTATCACCAGGATATGATTCTTTTTTTGTCCATATCGGCCAGCCCTATACTCTACCCTACCGATAATGTAAGCAGTCCTGCAGCGATCATGTTTCAAAGAGAGATCATTCGGACCTATTTTTACCAGATTTCTTTTCATGTATTTGTCATTGAGGCTGCATAATATCTTTCCTGCTCAAAGAGATATGGCAAAAAATTAGAAACACCATCATCCATCATCACACAGACAAACACACAGGCACCTAGGAAACAACAACCTCTATATCCTTATCAAATATCAAACGTGTGCATTTTTCAGTGATACACCCTGCTTTCTGCTGAGCTCTGTCTACTGCTAACGGAGTCAGCTGCATTGGTCAGCAGCCTTCTGTGTTTCTCACACACTCACACACACACTTTGACTTGGGTTTGAGGTTTTGTTACTTTAGGGTGTTGCTGAGTTTAAACAACAGAACCACGAGAGCTATGACGACAATTACCTCTCACTCAATTACCAACACAGTCGTATGAACCCTGCGCTAGTGTTTGTTCAGCACAGCTGGACTTAGAAGTCGTGAGTTACACTTTAGACTAAATGCAAGATGTTAAAAGCATCAGGACTGTTCTATGGAGTCCGAGTGCGATAGGTGACGTCCTGTGATTGCTGGAAAGTCTTTACAATGTCTTCCCTATTCACACTAGTTCATTTGGCCTGAAAAAAACAAAAGTGTTTCCTGAGCACTCCAAAGCCAAATGCAAACAATAGGTAAGGTCAGAGAGCCTTGGGCGTCGTTCTTTAAACTGAATATAATAGGGGCTAAACCACTTCGGTTCGTCAGTGGAATTCACCTGTCGTGAACAGGCTTTGCGGGGCTTCAATTCAAGCTCAACATATGATGTCATAACTCATAGCCAGGTCTAAACACAGCTTTATTAACCCCCTAAATAATCCCATAGTCCTAAATCCAGTGTTCTGCTCAACAGGTCTAAACAGCTTTATTAACCCCCTAAATAATCCCATAGTCCTAAATCCAGTGTTCTGTTCACCGGGTCTAAACACATCTTTATTAATCCCCTAAATAATCCCATAGTCCTAAATCCAGTGTTCTGTTCATCGGGTCTAAACACAGCTTTATTAACCCCCTAAATAATCCCATAGTCCTGTTTACCAGGTTTAAACACCTTAAATAATCCAGTAGTCCTAGTTCCCCTAATTAAATCCTGTTCTATAAAATTGGGATCCTAACACACAAATCTACAGTCTCCAATGTAACACTTTCCCCTAAAGCAACAGCCCAGAAGGTCCCAGCTGTCACCACGTCTCCTCTCACCCACCCAGTCTCTCCACTAGTAACTAAGAGCCTGAATCTACATTTCAGCTCATTCCCTAAGATTTAACACCCTTACTCTGCAGGCTTGTTCACACCCCTGCACAGTGTGAGACACATGCACCTACACACAAACACACACACCACCATAGCCATCTTCACGTCATGACACCAGGAGCCGCTTTCCGTAACAGTGTTTTTGGACCATACTGTATGCTTGGGCTAAAATTAGCCTTGGTCTGGAGCCGACACCAGCAAGCAGGACCAGACGCAAGCAGGCGGACTGGATGCTCAATCTCTCTTTGCTAAACACATTCACTGAAACTGCACTGGGTTCACATTTCACAGGAGGATTTATAGAAACAAGGAGGCTTGAAATGATGAGTGTATGTGTGTGAGTGTGTGAGTTCAGTAGGACCCAACCAACAATGTCATTTTGTGACCAATACCAATATTGACCACCCCCCAGCCCCCCTTCACCTCAAGAAATCCCCTCATTTTCAGTTTTGTTCATTTGTTTTTAATATAATTTTGATGTCAAAGAATGGAAAAAAGGTTTTCAAGGTTGCAGAAACACGGGGGTCTCAAAGTCTAGCCCTTGTGGTGAATAGTCCGGCACAGTCCTTGCTTCAACCGGACAACGCAGGAAGTAAACACATTGGTAAACACATTCACTGAAACAGCACATTTCTGTCAGGAGAGAAGAAAAAGACAGGATGATTTATAGAAACGGTGTGTGTGTGTGTGTTTTTTTTTTTTTTTTTTTTTTTTTTTGGGGGGGGGGGGGGGGGTGTAAGTCTGACTGCCTGACTACATGAGTGGGTGAATAAATAAACAAACTGGTGGAAGAACTTTATGTTCAGTAGGACCAAACCATTAAGGTCAGGGCTTTGACTGGGCCATTCCAAAACATTAATCTTTGGTTTGACGACTTGTGTGCTTAGGATCATCGTCTTGCTGCATGACCCACCTCCTCTTGAAATTCAGCTCACAAACATGTATCCTGACATTTTCCTTTCGAATTTGCTGGCGTAATTCAAAACTGTACCATTAATGAAGGCAAGCCATTCTGGCCCCGTGGCAGCAAAACAGGCCTAAACCGTGATACTACCACCACCACGTTTCACAGATAAAGTTTTAATGCTGTGTTTTCCTTACTCTAAACATAAGGCCATTTAATCCAAAAGAACCTATTTTGGTCTCCTCCACCCATAAAACATTTAAGGTCAGATATTGGCTGTCGGTTGTTACAATATAAAAGCCTTTTTTACGACCAAGACTGATGAATCTGTGCTACATTAATATTGTCCAAACTGATATATCAGTCACTCTCTGGTCTCCAGACAGCAGTCTCATGGTTGACTTCCTACTGGTCACACGTTTAGATCACACACAGTCACATGCAGCCTTAAGGCACAAGCAACACACACACACCACAGTCATAGCCACGTTGCTGGACTTGGAAAATGGTGGAAAAGTTGGAAAATAATCGTAAACGACTCGTCTATTACTGCTCAACGGAAATATACATCTGCACACAGACAGATACTTTCCTCTCATCACACACTCGCACCACTCGAGTCTCCATTAGACTCCCTGAGTTGCGAGAGAAGTGATTCAACAGTCCTAATAACATTTCCACTAACACACACTGGGTCTCCACGCTGCAGATTTCTTACAATCCAATTTAACACGACGGCCACCTTTAACGCTGACCACCTGTGGTCATTACCTACATACTACAGCCAACATTTCCTCTGAAGTCAAAGGTATTAATAGAGAATGTGTCAACCCTTTGCTGTAGTAGTAACAGCCTCTACTCTTCTGGAAAGGCTTTACACTACAAGTTGGAACATTGCTGTGAGCGCTTGAACTTACTAATCATACCGGGTGTACAGGCAGCAGCCACTGAGCCACTATTACGGTAGCATGTCAGCATGGTGGTGGGCACGGGGTGGGAAGTGTTCTACTGAGCATGGACACCTGCAAAAATATGACCTTCATAGAAGAGTCATCAGAATCATTTTACCAGCTTACAATGTTTTTTTTTTTAATTGGCTGCAAAGATATATTTGGAGAAAAAAGGGAGCAGAATTTAATGACAATAAGCCTTGGGTTTCAGCCAGCAGCACAGAGAGCTCACCGGGTTAGAGCCCTATTATTTCTGCGAGGACACATTACTGAGTACGAAAGGAAACATCTGATTGAGGAAAAACAAGAAACCCCAAAAATGAAAAGGAGAAGAAAGGAATAGCATTTGAGAAACATTTAATGGATTTCACAGGACCCTGCTGCTAGAGAAATTGATTAAACAACAAATTTTGGAAGCAAACCACACCATCTGTAAACCATCTGTTAAAAAATTAAGGATGAAAAGTGGAGAAATTTCTACAGGTGTTCCTAAACACCTCTAAAAACAACAATGTCTCAGGAGGAACAAGCCAAACGTTTCACCATGGACATCACGTCACAGTCCCCTGACGCAAATGTCATTGAAAATCTCTGGACAGACCTCAAAAGAGCAGTGAAAAAGGACGGCCCAAGAAGCTTTTTGCAGGGAATAATGAGGGAAAATTCCCAAACAAGAACCAAAAGATTTTATCTGCTACAAAAAGTGTCTAAAAGCTGGAATGCCTTCCATACAGGAGCACGTTGTAGTTCTATAATTACAGACTGTAGTTCATCTGTTTCTCTGCATACTTTATTCTCCTCCTTTCACCCTGATCTTCGATGGTCAGGACCCCACAGGACCACCACAGAGCAGCTATTATGCGGCTGGTGGGTCGTTCTCAGCACTGCAGGCACACTGACGTGGTGGCGTGTTGGTGTTTGTTGCACTGGTACAAGTGGATCAGACACAGCAGTGCTGCTGGAGTGCTTAAACACTGTGTCCACTCAGACACTCCTACCTCATTGCTCCACCTAGTAGATGTAAAAGTTAGAAACAGAAGGTCTGTGAGATCCTGACCAACGAAGAACAGGGTGAAACAGATGGTCTACAGTCTATAATTATAGAACTACAAGGTGCTCCTGTGTGGCCAGAGGAGCTGAAAAATTAGACTGATGATTGCAGAAACAGGTATTAATGTTATGGCTGATTGGTGTTTATGCTCGATTGTTTGTACAAACAGTGCGAGAACACGAGTAGGTTGGGTTAAGATCAGGAAGCTGGGTCTCATGACAGTGGAGGCCACATCCTCCAGGCTACTCTACAACACAGAACTCTTCTATCTGGCACGGTCTGACCAAGACCAGATCTGCTTGTCCCTACCTGCTCTTTCCCATTTTAGACACTTAAATTGAGCGTGAAACTTTTAGATTCATCTCCGCCTCATGCTTCTGTAGCATATGGACAGTTTTCCCCTCATAAGGAAGGTTGGAGGAACTTATATGACTGCAAACTCAGGATTGACTGCAAAAGACCTTCAGGAACACTGTGCAGACTCTGGAGTGGTGGTGCACTGCTCTACTGTGTTTTTGTACCTGCGGTTGTGCACTGTTCTAGTGTGCAGCACTGCACTAATATGACTTTCACAGTCAGGTGACCATTTCCTCAGTACCTCACCAGAAACAGCAAGAACTGTTGATTGGACTGCAAGACAATTGTGATCCTTGCAGTGCATTTTCCTCTGCTTAGAAAAGGAAGAGAGAAAAAAAAAATTGTTGGCTCAAAACACCTAAAACAGAACCCAATGAGCAGACGCTTAATCAAGCATACGACTGATGGATTCAGACTGAGAGTATTACTTTAAGTGCCTGCCTTTAAGTAATTTGCAGGTCCATTTGGAGAAACAAAAACTCAGTGAAGTGAAAGCTAGCACCAGCCAATATCCGAAATGTCTGTTGCTGTAATTTAGAGGAGCATTCCAATCCATGCTAATGGAATCCAGTTATTCAACAAAGTGATGCTGAAGAAGTATGGTTCTAACATTGGGGAATTAAGAGCTCGGAGTAATAAGCAGAAGAGAGCCATCATTAGTGAGACTCTCTGTCCTCCAAGTGGGCTTTCCACAGCTGCTGCTGAGGGGTGGTGAACACTGCCTGGTGTTAATCAGGACTGGTTCAGAGCAATGGGCTGCTTCCATTCCAACAGCCTGGTACAGACTGGCCCTGAGCACACAAACGCACACACTCATACTTACTGAATTAGCCCTGCCCTACATCACTTGCCCATTCTCTCTCTTTCTCTCTCTCTCTCACTTATACAAACACTCTCTCTTCCTTCTTTTCACCAGGGCTATACAATACATCGCCTGTCAATCAGTATCGCAATACTGACCACAAAAGCCTGTAATGTGCAATAGAGACTATAAATATGCATATTCATAGTGCACTCTTTAACGGTAAGTGGTACTTTACGCATACGTGTCATTGTGGAAATCACTGTACACTATAAAAATAACACACAAACGGGCAGGAAGTTTTCAGGAGAACGGAATCAACCACGAAACAAGGTTAAAATTCACATTACTGTGGAGCTGTAAAAGTCCTGAGTCTCGAAAAATCACTACTACTCTTTCTGAGAAGAGACCATCATCCCTGTCTCAAATCGTACCACGCTCTGTACATAGTTCACTACTTAAAAAACAACACACAAAGTGGTTAAACAGGACTTTTATCAAGCAGATCAGTTTTGCTGGAGGTGCTGCTACTTCACAACCCACAAAGTGCACTACATAGGGGACGGAGCGATGTGTGCAGCAACAGTGTGTCCTGCTTTTGGGAAGAGTTGAAATAGGGAAGAGTAATTCCAGAGATTAAACTTTAGAAAAGCTTCTACACAGAGCTCGGTGAATGTTAACTGGTTCTGAACAGATAATGGAGAGGCTGTTAAACAGATGAGGAGGAAACAGTGATTTCAGTTACCATAATGTCAGAAAGAGAGTTGTGATGGCGGAGAGAGCTTCTGTTGCCGTCAGAAAATTGCTAAATTGGAGCAAAGGACGAATATTTTGTCCTTTTTTTCACCTTCTGACAACGTTTGGTGCCAAAGGCATCAACAATATACACATTTTAAATATGTATGAATATTTCACAGGAAAACAAACCATGATCAGTGTGCAAAGACCTTTAATCAGAGTGAATTAAATTGGATTAGTAAAAATCTTTGCATGGAAACAGTCGTTGCCTACTTACTCAGCCTACAGCAGCCCCAATTATTCATACGGTTATACAAAGTGTTTCAGCCCAGACTGCTTTGTACACGAGGTTCAACACAGGGCAGCCAATGAGAACAGAGATCATTTGCCTACAATTATTAAAAGTGACAATTTATATGGTAACTAGTAACTGTGTAGTAATTGTAACTAAGTGAACACTAACTGAAATACTGATTACAATAAATTACATGGTTTTAGAAAATATTACAATGACATTGATCAACATCACCCAGTACTAGAGGCAAGAGGCTTATCAGAATTCAGACTGTATGGAAGCCATAAACCTGTAAAGGTGTAAATGTACACAACAGAGTCTGTTTGAGCAGAATCAAGAAAGCCAACGTAAAGCATATTTGCACACTTGGGAAGGAGAAGAAGGAAATGTAAAGGTATACACACTCCACAAGTACACACTCTGGGTTTGCCATCATTCATTCTGTTCGTACTGTGGTGGGCCTGCACTGGAGTACATTTACAGGTGTGTCCAAGATGTGGATGGAGTGAGAGATGCAGTGGAGATCTCAGTGAATAGATTGAGAATTAGAGGAAACAGACCTGCTCTAATAAACAAGTCACGTTTAAACATGCAATTTATCAGACTGTCGAATATTATAATTTGACTGAAAATGTAGTTATGCCTGATGAACTACAGCACTGACCCAATTTCTAGGTCCTTCTGGGTCTTTCTGTATTTTGTATGAGGCTAAAAATCCACGCTAAGCACCTTTTCTCAAGCTGATTACAACTAAAGTGCCACCTTTAAATGATTTTTCTCATCCTTATGAGAATAAACAATAATACATGTAGGGTTATAATGTACAATGGCTTTAGAGGTGCATAATCATAGACAGATCATTAATTAACACATTAAACTGTAAAACACTAATAATGTAAATGTGTGTCAAAAAAGGGTGGAAAGATTGATTGGCTTTGTACTGGTATTCACCAATTTTCAGACCAAATTCAGTGATCGGACAATAATTTCCTCAGAGATGGTGAGATCATATTGTCTAAATAAAGCTGCTACAGCGAAGCATGGGGTTACTAGATGCTGCAGTTCAGTTGCTAGATGGCAATATAGATCTCGAACACGGCTGCAGAAACACATTAAGGCCAGAGCTGAAATCCACTGTGCACATCACTCAGCCCAGTACAGTGAGTATCAACAGAGCTAGCACCAACACCAAAAATGACACCCTGATCTACACAGTGCAGTTCACCATGTACAGAATTCACAGACTCAATGTTTTAAATGTGGCTGATTCCAAAATGCAAAGTCCATCTTGAGAGACGATTACAGAAGCCCTGCATGCTGATGCATTACCAAGTGTGTCTGAAAATGTTCATGTTTACAATATTCTGACCATATTACTCAGTCGTCCAACAGTTTGTAGACATAGAGTAGACATACCCAGGCCACTGTCAAAACCCCTGGTATATTCGGTGTTGTTGATACTGGAAAGAAACACATCAACTCCAGACTACATGAACCAGCCCTTGTGATTATGTCTTTTCCTGTTCTAATGTCCAGAGAAGTGGACCTCAAAGCCAGTGGGTGAGAAAACTAAAGGCGGGGGAGCAACTGGGACTCTGTGCAAGGCTAAAAGCCAAGACTAGCTGACCGGCTTTTGCAGCCTCTTCTCTCCAGTGTCTGCTCGCTCGGAAAAGAGCTGACCACTAACTCTGCTGTAGGGAAGTCAGAAGGTGTCTGTGCTAGGCTAAAAGATACCCCAGCTGCAGTCTCGTCAGCTAGCAAACCACACATCACACCAATTAAGAATATTTACAACATTGTTCTCACAGTCAGGGCTCTAAGAAATCTATTTTTTCCCCACATTCAAAAGAAATAAAAAGGATTTAAAGGATTTCAAAAGCCCCTACAGGGTGTTAAAATCCAAGCCACAGTGACAAACCAACCGCATAGAGTTTATCATTTCTTTCATGAGTTGTCTTCTGAAAAGGATGCATCATTTTCAGACAAAATAAAGGGGTTGGAAGCTTTGAAAACCACGCATGACCACCCCAACCAAAGTCACATTACTATTTATACATCAACAAACATACAATAAATGCCTTGTATGGTACATTTAACCACATGACTTTGAACTAGCTCGTCTCTATCTCTCTCTGTCTGTTTACAATATTAACAGAGGGAATTTACTCAATTCCATTTCCACTGCAGCCCCTCAGTTCATAAAATACAGTGTATGAACAAACGTATTGGAACATCACGCCATATCATCCCCAACTCATCCCCCAACTAATTCCCAAAAGTACTGGATGAAGCACCATCATTCCAAGGAAGACAGTTCCACTGCTCCACAGCTTAGTCCATGGTGCCAACAGGTTCATGCCTTTGTTTATTCATTCTTGTTTATTCATGACTCATGTTTATTCACATTCAGATTTTTATGGATTTGTTTTCCTTTTTTCCTTTAAGGGGTCATCCTCTAAATCACACGGCCCCACAATGGTTGCAACCTGTAGTAGCTGAATGCATTCATTAGATGACATGTCTCCAAACATTTGGACATATTGTGTAACAATATAAATCAGAGTGCATATAAAAAAAAAGAAAACATCTGATATCACCCGCCCTTACACTTACGTTCTCCCAAAACAAGCACAGTCTAAGCTTTTAAAAAGCCAACAGAGAGGAGCAGCAGGATGGACTGGGCTCGACTTCCTCTTTTCGGGATCAGCACAGCTCATCCCTGTCTGCTCCCACACGACCCCCTCACATGCTAAACTGCTCTGGGGGGCACAGTTGAACCCAGAGCAGCTCAAACGCTCTCTGCAGATGCCTGGCCTGCTAACCATATTAAGCCTGCACAGCAGATTAGTGCTGCCACCCACAAATCTTCAGAGACCCAAGGAAACAAACACACACACACACACACACACACACACACACACACACACACACACACAGTAGTGGAGGGGTTTGAACAAACAACTTTGTACCTCTAAATTGGGATTAAAAATTAAGTACATCATTAAAAATCGTGTATACATGTGAAATTACCCAACACCAGTAGAAAATCAGAGATGAAAGCTGGTGACACTAATTACATTTAAGTAGGTTCATCAACCAAACTGATGAACAACATGCCTTTCTCAAGGTGCATGCGACTAATTATGGTCACTAGGGTGCAAGTCCATGCTTGGCAAGTGCAATCCAACTGAAGCACAAAAGGTACGCAAATAAAGAAAGCAAATGTTGCACACGGTCAATGATTAATTCCAGCTCAAATGAACCTCAGTATGGATGTGAAATAAATTAATGTTACAATCTCAGTAACATCTGATAACGGTCAGATTACAACAGTACCGCAAAACTTACTGTTCCAGCCCTTGTCTAATGGGCTTCAACTGTGCTTTCATACCTACCATGTTTGGTCTGGACTTTCATACCTTTCAGTCTGAACCTGTGCTGTGGATTATGGTCAGGACCAAAGGACCAATGTTTGGTCGAAAATAAAGAGTTGGCCTCAGGTCAGATCGATCCAGTGTAAAAGTGGATCCGTGTAAAAACACTTTTTTGCATGGTTCAGACTTTCTGACCTATTTTAGGATGTAGATAGGAGTGCTGTGCTGGAATTTGACTCCCTTCTTGTGCATTCACATCATGCACCAGTATGGACGCAACTGATTCCACTGGAGATTTCTGTATCTACTGTAACTGCAGATTAACCCTTATTGACAAACAGAAAACAAAAGGAATCAGATGGCAATCTGCCACACTCATTTCGCTGTGCGACACGTGTACCCAAAGGGATCTAAATTCTGACTGGGCAGAATTTGGCACAACATCTGGAAAGGTAACTCACCATATTCACATCACTTTATGATCAGACCTGCCACCCTCTACAAACCAGTGTCAAGAACAGGGAAGAGATGTATCCCATTTAGATGATGAGGCCAGGATGTAGAAAAAAGGTTCTTGGGTTTGCTCACTAAACTGCAGTGTGCAGAACTAACCAGACCAAAAATAATACAGTAAACAATTTCCAGGTGAGAAAACCTCTTAAGAGACTTGGGCTTGAGTGATGTGGTAAAATATCACAATATTTTGATTCATTTTCATGATACGCAATATTTCTTAATATAACTGGCCACACAAAGTGCATCAGCATTTACAGAGCCTTAAAAATTGCTGTATGATTTTAGGACCCCATGAAATCTTACATTTTCCACTCCCCCCCCACATTCCCATTTGTATTTGTTTAATTTCACTAAAATATATTTGTCCTAAAAATGCCTCACAAATCATAGAGCCCGATTCATACTTCTTACACTGATTCTTATTCAAATTGTGTTGCACTTTACCCAGTTAAAATTGACTTATTACAGGTTTAGCCTTCTTCTTAAGGGACTTAACCACAATATGCTCTGAAAAGTATATCACAATAAACATTCGTCACAATTCAATAAAATACTGTCCTACTGCCCAGCCATACTTCAGGCTGTGTAAATGTTCTCTCATATGCAAGCTCTTGTGCTAAAAAGCAGCTGAAACTACTTGAGTCATGGCCTTCGTGGCGCTGACGTCTAAGCTACCTAAGCTGAGGTCACAGTCCATAAACCACCGATAATCAATATTCTGGATCAGGGTTTTCGTTCCAAACAAGCTGAAGCATACCCGAGTCTACTAGTTTAATCAGTCGATCTTCAAACGGTTCATGCTCTGTTGGATCAAAAACCTGCAGCCACACCAACCCTTTGTGGACAAGAATGGATACCCCTATCCAAGATGAACTTAATAGGCATTATGGCACCAAGAACCACCTATAATCATGATGCTCCCTGTTCCTCAGGTCTGTCAGGATTGAATACACTGCATTCGTCAGTTAGACTGGATTTATGGCAAGCATTGGGGATCTGTTACCAAGGACCACACATTGCAGCTAGATCTAGACAATCCTTGGATTTTTCCGTTGTTGTGTCATAAAGGCTACTTAATGGCTGTGCGAACCATCATCATTTGCTTGACACCACCCAGCACCAATGACATGCCTTATAAACTTCTCTGCTGCACCCAGTTCATTCAGGGTCCAGATCTACCTACCCCTGATATTTCTTCTTGTTAATATGCCATCAATTTTGCTTGGTATGGTACCTAAGGGCTTCCCAAGCTGGGGTCACACCACCACCAAGGCCACGTGCCATTGATTTAATTACTGTTTCGAAGCCATCTAGGTTATTTAGGGCATAATAACAACCTGCTGTAAGTATAAATTTTACCTGTCTATAATGTGCTTGCAAGGCTACTTCAACACCACAAACCAATTATAGTAGTTTATTTGCCTCTATGCTGCATCTAACACAGTAAATCTGGGGTCACAAGCCCATAACCCTTGACATTTCCCTTTGCTGCTACTCAAGTTTAGCTCATTGCACCACAAACTAACCCTGATATGGCATCTAAGCTACATGCAACACAGTCTGGGGTCACAACCCCACAACCCTTGATATTTCCTTGTTGCAATGTAATCCATCTGTACTTTGGTCATGACTCTAGGCTACTTACACCACATCCAACACATGTAATCTGAGGTCACAAGCCCACAACCATTCACTCTCGATATTGTACTTCTTGTTAAAGTATCATCTCGACTGTTGATTGATGGAGGTATGATATAGACTATATGATAACTATATTCAAACAGTTCATACGCTACTCAAGCTATGGTCACAGCACAAGTCACCCCACTCCTATGCCATCTAAGCCTTATTCAAAACAGTCTGTGTTCACAACCCCACAACCACATTCCCCTGACATTGTTCCTCTTGTAAATGTACCATCTAGACGTTATGACTGTTTGGGGCAGTATAGCTACGTGACAATTTGGGGTCCATTCCTGATTCCTGGGCCTCACAACCCACAACCACCAACCCTTTACAACAGGCCCCTTGTTAATACACCACCTACATATCTGTTTAGTTTGGGCATTATAACTAGAACCCAATGGTAGCCCACTTTGTCTGTTGCAAATATCACCCACTTTGGGGTCTTGTTAGGTTCATCACTAACCACCCCACTCTGAGGGTCACAACCCCACACCCATCTACCCTTCAGGTTAATGAGACAAACTGGGACCATAGCACCACTAACCACCCCACTCTGGGGTCACAGCCCTGCCCCTGCTGCTGGTCTCCAGCTCTGTTCTGACCCAGCCCCGGAGCCCCTACCGTCGATGTTCTCGCGGTCGCTGATGTGCTGCAGGTTGCAGCCCGTGTCCTCTCGGCTGAGCTCGGGCTCGGGGCGGTAGGGTTCCAGCCTGGAGTGAGCGTTCCTCCGGAGCTTGGGGCTGGAGGACACACAGCAGGACGTAGTGTTGCCCATGGTGACCGAGGGGGCACTGCGGGCCGGCCGGCAGGACGCTCCTGCCCCCGCTCCGCGCCTCTGGAGGGGCTTTAGCTGCTGCCACCCACCCGAGCGAGGGGCAGAGGAACGGCGGACACCGCCCGGCGGGGTTCAGAGCCTCAGCCGCGGCTGCTGGGGGCAGCAGAGCCGCGGACAGACATGTTCACCAACCGTCCGAGAAGAAAGTGTAAACAAGCGGCGCGTCCGAGCGTCCACAGCCACAACACGGCCGAGCCCCGCGTCCCTACCCACCCGGAGAGCGGCTCCCACGAGCAGGGGCTTTACACAGCCTTTCACCCGCGTTCAGGACCAAAACAGGAGCTTTAAGAGCCTCTGAGACGCATCACAGCCCCGCCGCTGCAGCAGCTGTCACTGCAGGACCGAGCCTCCAATCGTGTAACACCGCAACGACCGCGCGAAGAAAGGTTCCGCCACGAGGGGGTGGGCTTCACCCTGCCCAACCCAGCCCTGTTTAAAGTGTCTTATAGAGACCCAGCCCTGTTTAAAGTGTCTTATAGGTACCCGGCCCCGTTTAAAGTGTTTTATAGAGACCCTGCCCTGTTTAAAGTGTCTTATAGGGACCCGGTCCTGTTTAAAGTGTTTTATAGGGTCCCGGCCCTGTTTAAAGTGTCTTATGGAGACCCAGCCCTGTTTAAAGTGTCTTATAGGTACCCGGCCCCGTTTAAAGCTCTGTTTAAAGTGTTTTAAAGTTTTAAATTTGCTGCCCTTTGGCAGAAAGCTTGGTGTCTGTCACAGGTCATGGTTCTTGCAACAAGATAATGACCCAAACCACACAGATAAAAACACACAAGATTGGCTCAGAGGAAAACATTGGACTATTCTGAAGTGGCCTTCTATGAGCTCTGACCTAAATCCTATTCAACATCTTTGGAAGGAGCTGAATCATGAAGTCTGGAAAAGGCACCTTCAACCCTGAGACAACTGGAGCAGTTTGCTCATGAGGAGTGGGCCAAAATACCTGCTGAGAGGTGCAGAAGTCTCATTGACAGGTACAGGAATTGTTTGATTGCAGCGATTGAACCTCAAAAAGTTGTGGAACAAAATATTAAGGTAAAGGTACCATCATTTCTGTCCAGGCCTGTTTCATGAGTTTATTTTTAATAATAAATAATTCTGTTGAAGCATGGTTGAAAAACAATGTCTGACTTTCATAGGTTAATTTTCATTTCCAGCATTTTTCTTTATTACTACTTTTTTTTCAGATTCAATTTATTTCTGTGACCATTGTGGGGGTTTTTTTCATTAACCGAGGGGTACCAACAATTTTGTCTCATTTATGTAGGTTACTCTGATCCTGAGTTATAAAGCCTAGAAAAGGGTATGTAACTGCCTGCAAAGTTCAGATCTTTGGTTCTATGAGTTATTAGCAGTGATTGGTGTGGCACAACAGATAAAAATTAGAGAAACTGGGGTTTGATTCCCAGTCTGGGTGACTTTGCTGTGCTACAACAATAACAGTCATTGGGTAAGACTCCTAACACTATTCTCCATTTCTGTAAAATGAGTAACCTTTTAAGTCGCTCCTAAGAGCGTCAGCTAAATGCTGTGAATGTAAATGTAATGTAAATGAATTTAGGATCACGGTGGTTTAGAAATTCACAATTTGTTTGTTTTTACTCTAATTATATTATCTCTCATTCTAGTTCATTCAAGTTTGGTAAGTTTCAGAAAAGATCTTAGAAGAATGTGTTTAAATGACGGATAATTACATCAACATTAAAATTCTTAGTAATATGTTAACATGTTGATGTGTGTAGGCCAACAATGAAGACATCCACTATATGCTCAGACATGCATATAGTCACAGCCATGCTAAAAACTTGCATCTCCGATTATGTTGCGTACACTTTATGAAATCATTTGAAACAGCAGTCCTTTGTACTGTGCTAAGTTAAAAAATTTGGGGGGTTTTTTACTGTAAAGTTTGGATTGACTATATTGGGACGTGTTGTGATATACGATAAATCAGTATTTCTCAACCCTCGTTCTGGAGGCACCCCTGTTTTGCACATATTAGTGCTCTCCTTGCTCCCAGCACACCTCATTCAACTTATCACCTCATAAATAAGCCCTTTCAGAGTTGCATGGCTGTGTTAAAGCAGGGCAGGGAGTCCACTGACATGTGCAGGACAGGGTGCCTCCTGGAGGACGGATGAAAAACAATATGATACAGTAATTCATGGCAGCAATTACTATCATGACTAACACACCCCATTCCACCAATTAAGAACTTCTAAAGGCAGTGATTAGTTGGACCAACTGATGAAGATTAGGGTTGAATCTAAAGTCTGCAGGAAGGTAGCTCTCCAGGAGCAGGGTTGGTGACCCCTGAACTGTACCATATAGCAGTGGTTCTCCTGGTCCTGGAGGCACCCCTGCCCTGCACGTATTAGCTTTAACACAACCCATAAAACTATGAAGGACTTGTTAATGAGCCGATTAGTTGAATCAGGTGTGGTGAGAGCAGGGAATGCTTTAAAATATGCAGGGGAGGGGTGTCTCCAGGAACAGGATGAGAAGCATTGCCTTATAGTATCAGTGTGTAGTACACATTTGGGAACTAGACTAGGTCTTAGATTCCACAGATGGTCAAGCAGACCACCACTCATCAATATGAGTCTTTGGACAAGCCAGGCAACCTTTGTAACAACTCAAATGTAGAATGGTCAGAAATACAGCATCAGCTAAATGCCTTGCATGTAATGTAGGCACACCAAGAAGTGTCCTTGTGCAAGACTAACTATACAATCTCCTCAGTCACTCTAATGCCATAATTCAGGGGTGGGCGATTCTGGTCCTGGAGGGCACTCCTACACAGTTCTTTGCTTTTACAGCTCAAGAATATCTGATTAAACCGACCTCTTAACTGGTCTGTTAGAATGGTGGTTCTCAATCCCAGTCCTGGTGTACCACTGCCCTGCTTGTTATAATGTTTTCCTGCTGTGACACCCCAGTGTGTGAGTGTGTCCTTTAGTTCATTAGTTGGATCAATTATCCTAGAATTAAGGAAAATTCTAAAACGAGCAGGGGAGTGGTTCTTCAAGAGCAGGACTGAGTACCACTGTGCTGGAGCATGAAAATCAGCAAAACTGTGGACACCAGACCCTGCCATAAAGCATGGGGTTCCAATGTAGGAGCATAGTGGAAACTCATGAAACCAGACGTGCTTTATCTACCAAAAAAATCTCTGAAATCTTGACTTGTTTTGGCTTGAATGATGATATTGCACTAGTGTGTTATTGCGGTATAGGCTACCTTAGAATTCAATATTACCACATAATCAATCTGCTATAGATCCTATTCGGTGAAGGTATGGAATCCAACCCTGGTTTCAGTTCATCCATGCATTATGATATACATTTAGACCACCACCATATGGTAAAACACCAGGCATTCCCAAAGTCATTTTTAATGCTCTGCACATCAACACACCACACTCAGCACACAGGGGGGTTGTTAATTAGTGGGTTCAGGTGTGGGTGTTCCCAGGACTTGGATTGGGAACCCCTGTGCTGAGGTATTTAGGAGGATTTGCCTTTAACAGTAACATCTACTATAAAGCTGTTCTAACGGAAAGGGCTTTAAATCTCACCGAGAGTATGAATATTCGTAACAGAGTCTCACGCAGTGCTGATGGCCGGGGGATTCCTGATGACACAGTTGGCTGGAGGCTTATCTGCACTGGAAGAAAAGGATAGTGAGACTGCTTTGCAATGTGCCATCTAATGAGCATCTGCATTGTAATGAGGCATTATTAGTCCTCCATTATCACACCATGTAACTGAAATAGATGCTGTGGCAATTTTCATACACATATGAATAATTATTCAGTGTATTATGGCACTTTCTTACAGTGGGTATTGTCACAAAGCAGCTTTACACAAATCCAGGTCTAAACTTACAGCCAGGTTTCGAAGGTCAGTACTTTCAAGGTGCTGACCAATTTACAGCCGTAATAAAGACAAATATCTATTAACGACAGATTTCAGTACCTAATCAATCTGATTTAAGGCTGTAAACATGCCTTAATCTTGGGTTGGCTGTCTAAAGTGCTTGTTAATTGCTCTGGTAATTAATAGGCATCTTTCTCATGTCTGGCTTAAACCACACCCACATTAGTTTGTATAATAAATTAAGGAATTGATAGAAATATTCTTCAGCATTTAATATCAAAGTCAAGACCTTTGTAACAATCCTCAGCCTGATGCTGAAAAACATGGAGAGAGCAACCAAGACTATAAAGGAGAAATGTCTGAAGAGCATCTAAAGAACATGAGGAAGAAAGGAAGAGCAACCAAATCTCAGAAGAAGAAACAGCCAAAGATCATTTTGGGATCATTTGGCATCTCACAAAGTGCAGGCTTTGGGTTCTAAAAGTTAACAAACTTAGAGAACAACCAGGACTCAAAAGGAGGAACATCTGAAAATATGAGGAGACATTTTGAGAGCAATCAAGAATCAAAAGAAAAATATGCCAGAAGATAATTTGAGAAGATATACAGAGAGCAACTAAGACTCAAGAGCAGAAACATCTGAAGAATGTAAGGAAGACACTTTGAGAGCAACCATGACACAAGAGAAGAAACACCTGCAGATCATTTGAGAAGAAATACTGAAAGCAACCAAGAATCAAAATAAGAAACACCAGAAGAACTTTTTGAGAGAACACCTAAGACTCATCTTCCCCTGGTCAACACCAGATTATGGAACAATAGCATAATAATAACAATACTTTTATGAGTTGAAGATAAGTGAGAATGAAGATAAGAGTCCAAACATCTGAGATGACATGCAAATGGCATTAATGACAGTGTGCTGCTTGGACTCCTCAAGATTGTATGAAAGCTTCTGCTGAGATTGAATTTAAAGAGGGTTCTTCAAGGGTTCTTTAGTACTGTGGTTTCCAACCCATTCTGAGTACAAATCTTAGTAAATGTCAGAACAAGGGACACTACAGGGTATTCAGGACATCCAGGACCAGGGTTGCATACATTTTTACATAAAAATAGTGCATACTTGCTGCTTTATTCTCTTTCAGATTTCAGATTTTCTGTTGTTTAACAGGTTTGATACAAAAGCAAATTTCCGATGTGGAACACTGGAATGTGGAAGAACGTCTGCAGTTTAAAAGCACACAGGATCCCAGCGTTTGTTCCTAGAGGTCTCCCTCCGCACTCTAGGTATGGTATTTGAGTTGTTACATCCCTCTCTCTGATAGAATATCATATCATTCACCCTCAACAAGTGATTAAAATTGTCACAAATGATTGACAGCAGGGTTTGCACATCTGCTTAACCTGGAACCGAAGTCCAACCCGCTCAGTGACGAAGGAGCCTGGATTACATAATCTGAGATTATCTGAGATTAGAGTTTTTTCCATGTAAACAAAGCTTGAGCTTTTATTTTAGATTATGTGCTATGAAGTGATCCCATCATTCTGGCTGGGGGCCATGAACATCCACAGCCAATGCAGGACTGAACTCTAGTGGTGAAAAGGAAACATCGCACTCTGGTGAGGAAGAGGGCAGTTGAGTAAATGCCAGGTCTGATTCAACACCACCAGCAGATATTTCACCTCATTGAGCCCAGAAGCCTTTAACTGCTAGAACATAAAATGTTATTGTTCTCAGCCAGCCACCGCTTCTCTGAGACTTTAATACTTAACGAACCACCTGACACTTATCGTTAGGAAAGGTTGCCCAATTACGCTTTATAAATTAGCTGTGTTAGGCTGAGAAGAGGGCAAAAAGGAATGATAGGCAGAGTGTAAGTCTTAAAGTACACTGATAAATACACAGAGATCAGGGCTGCAGCAGTTTCCACTTTCACATAAATCACTGGATTAATATTATCATGGATATTTGATTAATACCAGCATTGGAAAACAACAAATATACAACAAATATTGTATTTATTTATTTTTTGTTTATTTACTTATTTATTTTGTTTAAAAAAAACCCCGGCAAACTAATCCATAATAAAAAAAATTCATTAACTATAGAAAAATAGTTTAAAAACTACTTCATATGTAGTGTGTATTGTTCCCGTTTAGTTATTTAATGCTTTTTCAAAAGGAGGACTTTTAAGCTATACTGTAATACAAGTTTTAACTGCAATATTTGTTCAATCAAAAACTCAACAACAACAACAACAACAACAATAATAATAATAATAACAACAATAATAGTAATAATAATAATAATAATAATAATAATAATAATAATAATAATAATAATATATACTTTATATATTTTCTGACATGATTATCATGCTGTTAGCTTACCATTGCAGCCCTAACAGATGCATATGAACATTGTTTTCTGGTTTCCATAAAAAAGCATAAAAATCTCTCTCTTTATTAGACAAAAATGGCATAGTTGTTTTTATTTTTTTATTTGTTTCTGGGGTTTTTTTGGTCATATTAAAAGTGTGTGGTTAGGGGCACCAAATGTTGGACCCAGACCCAGAAAAGAAAAGAAAATATATAAGATATTGCTGTATATATTGATGAGGTTGGTTGTTATGCATTCAGGGCCTTCATGCTACAAGTATGGCTTGTGTTGATCCACCATCTCTCAGGACGGATGGAAGACAAGCATTCAGATTGTTCTCTGTCTTGGCACAGACAGAGATGGAATAAACTCCCCCCTGAGGGTCTGAACAGCAGAATCACTTGCTATCTTCAGACATCAAGTACAAAGCCAGCTCTTTCGAGAGCAGTCAATGAAACACTAATATCTAATAAAGCTTTTATTGCCCTTAGAGTGTCTGTTCTTCTCCACAGCTTTTGATTAGTTTAGTCATCTCTACATGCAGGTCCTAGGAGTTTGTGAACTGCTTGCAAACAGCTGCATTAGAGTTACTGTGGGACTCATTTCTGGAAGAGCTCAAACATATTGAATTTGGGGGCTATTGACACCAGCACTGGAAATTCGGAGTGAATGACTGAGCTCTTTTCTTAGTTGCTGTGGATGAGAGTGTCTGCCTAATGCTATAAATATAAATGCAATATAAATGTAACAGTTAAACAGTTGATGATCAATCAAGGTAAGTGTGCTTGGAGTCACCATCTGCTTCTGTTCAATACGGATTAGAATGAATCCTCCTGTTAAAAAAGGTAGAGAGAGTGAGAAACTGGATTATTTGAGAAACTGGATTTCTGAAGCTTTTCACTTTATGCATAATGAATTTAATATTCACTCATCATCAAAAAATAGTTGCACCCAGAAGGGGCAGGCATTGGCCTGGTGGTTAGGGAACCAGCCTTGTGACTGGAAGGTTGCCGGTCCGATTCCCTGAACTGCCAGGACTTGACTGAAGTGCCCTTGAGCAAAGCACTGAACTCCCCAGCTGCTCCCTTGGCACCATGGATAGAGCTTCCCACCACTCCGGGAACGTGTGCTCACTGCCCCCTAGTGGTTGAATTCACTAGTGTGTATGTGTACTGTATGTATCACTGTGTGTGAATGGGTTGAACAGGTTAAACCATGGGTTCCTAATGGTGTCCTGTGATAATCCATCCCATGCATCTTGAATATTCTCACTCAGTTCCTGCAGATTGTGCAGTATGGAGTGGAGTGTTGATGGCATGTCCAATAGCATCCCACACATTTTCACTTGAGCATAGATCTGGAGATGGAGCTGTTGGAATTGCGAACACATGGATTCATTGGTTATCTCCACTTAGACAAAAGCAGAACTTGTCACTGAAGCTGAACCTGCTGCCATTCTGAGTGACTCTACAACAGTCTGGCATGACATGTCGTCCTGCATTGTGCACCCAATGCAGGGACATCGCCTGTGAAGACTAGGGGCTAAGACCGGGGGGAGTTTGTCTCATTCAGGGGTCCATTTCCCAAAAGTATAGTTGCTAACTGCAAGTGGAACGATGCAGTATTGATGCAAGTGTTTCCCAAAATATATGGACCTACGGAGGAATCTACATTAATAAGTGAAACAAGTGTTTTCTAAAACAATAGCTCCACAGAACATTCACAACCACTGTCGTTAAGTTGGAATTACTCCAGAGGTGTGGTCAGAAGTTTAGTTCCTGGTGATTATGTCATCGATTACAGAAGACGTAGGGCAAAAACAGTAGTCAGAAATCTGAAAGATTAAATCAATCTTGGAACCATTTGGCAACCACTTTGCGACACTATAGACATCACCTAGCAGTACTATAGCAATCACCATATAACACCACAGCATCCACCTGGAATACCACAGCAAACACTTTGCAACACCATAGAAACAACCTAGTAATGCTATGGCTATCACAAATAAAATCACAGTCAAATCACGTGACTGCATTTTAATTGGGTTAAAGTTATTTATGAATAATAATCATTACGTTTAATTAACTGTAACTGAAGTGAGATCGTATTTACTCACGATAACTAGGTCATTACAGGGTCATTATCAATAATAATATGCTGATAGTGATCAGCTCATCATTACCTGGTTGGTTGAAGAAGTAGATGCTGATAAGGGATTTAATTAAGATGTAACCCATATAAGACATTCAACACAGATCAGGACTTTCTTCTTCATGTTCTTTATGTTTGATCAAAGTGAAATGAAGGACACGGAAACTGGATTCATTGGATGAAGTGACTGAAAAAAATAAACAGCAAACAGAAGTTGCGGCAGTAAAATTGTGTGAATGTTATAGAATTGCAGCATTTCACTTTCGCATTAGATAAGCCCCCCGGTGTCCCACTCTCTCCACTCTTATCTAACCAAGACAGGTTTCTTCTCTTTTCTTGTTGAGTTTTTTTTTTCTTCTTTAGTGGAAAGGACAGAAGACATCTTTTCAGTCCTCATTCAGATCTTGAATGACATTTGTGGAAATCAGATTAGCGGCCTTGAATTTGCATATCTAAGTGAATTGCAGTGAATAGCTGGGAAATGTCATGAAGAATTAAACATTATGGTGGGTCATGGCAACTGCTGCCGTGGCATTTGCAGCTGATGTCTGATTTGGTTCACTGGCTACAGTGTCTTGTTGGGATGGCGTGATGTCTTGCTTCATTCTTTGCCGTTCTTGCTTGATAATTTCATTTTGTCATGTCTTAGAACGGAGGCCATGACCTCAATAGCCAAACACAATGAAATTTGCTCTGTTTTGACCACAGGCACATTTACTGCCCCCCAAAAACAAACCTCAGAGAAGCAGCCAAGGATGCTGGGCTGCATGTAGTAGCTTGTAGTGCCCCTTGTTAGTCTTTTGGGGGCAGTATGAAGTAAGAAATTGACTTTTGAAAGCTTTGCCAGTGCCGGGTCTGTGCTCTGTGGTGTCCAGTGACTGCATCTATGTGGAGAGAGGAGAGAGCATCTTTTGTTGGTTGCTTGTTAGACAGAAATCTACAATGTATTTGATTGATTGCAATATATTGCAAAAAATATCCAGTTTCTGTTTGTCCAGTATTCGGCATCCTAAACAGTAACAGCCCACACACCTCAATACACACCTTTATATGTTAATGTAACTCTACTGTACAGGAAAGGTCTCATATGGGTGATTGTTCAGTAGGATTTAAATGGGTTTTAAATTCATGTCAAAAATCGTTATTATATATTAGATAGTAAACAGCTGTGGAATATTATGTAAACAATAAAAGCATTCATTTAAATATTATTTATACTAATATATTATTTGTTGACAAAACTGACAGGTGTCAGCCACGAGAGAAGAGTGGGATTTTGACATTTTGAAAAGTAGATCATTTAATCGTTTGTTCCTCCTGAGTTGTTATTTATTCAGCATTCATCACCATTCATAACGCTACAGCAATAATTTACAAAAACAACCATGAATTGTTGACTTTATTTATTTATTTTTGCAGTGCACACTATCAATTCAGCATAAGAAAAAAATGACCTAAAAAAAGCAATAACTGTCATTACTGGAACATACCGTGCACTCATTACTGGAACACTACCGACACAGAACTGGTTGCGATGGTAATGATACCTGGTGACGATAATGACAGGTTTTCAGTTTTAACATCAGTATCTTTTAAACTGTTTAGAAAAGAAGAAGAAATACAAAATGTCACTGTTTTATTCAATATGGCTAAAAGACATCTGTAGAGATCTGCTTCTTTTTTTGAATAGCGTCCAGAGCTCAGCTGCAGTCATTGGGCACAAATACCTACATAGGGGCAGTTTAGCATGGCCAGTTCACCTGCCACGTGTATTTTTTGGGAGGTGGGAGGAATCCAGTGCAGACACAGAACACACAGAACTCAGACAGTGAACCGAGTGGGGATCAAACCCATAACCACAAGTTCCTGACACATGCACTACCTGTATTGCCAGATAATACTTTATATATATATATATATATATATATATATATATATATATATATATATATATATATATATATATATATATATATATATAAAATAGCCCTGATTGAAAAATCCTCTAAGACCAATCTAAGACATCTAAGACCAAACATCCTCTACAGTTTTTTTTTTTTATTTAATAAAAATTTGGCTATGCAATGTCCATGCAAACCAAAAGCAGGTAAGTTCAGCATTCTTTAGCTTCCATGGGACAGGAAAAGACACAACAGCCAATTATGGTATCTGATGCTTCAGTATTTAGTGAGCCACCCTTTACTCTTATTTTGAAGAAGACTTGCTTTCAGCGTTTCTGCAGAAATCTGCAGGGTTGTTTCCTCCACACCTCCAAAGTTCTCTCTTGGGAATTTTCTGTTTCTTACCAACCATATCCTGCCAAAAAACTTTCAACGATATTAAGGTCTGGACACTGGAGTGGTTTTGAGAACAGCAGTAGCTCCTGCTGTTTGCTTTTCTTAGTAAGAGCTTCTTGATAAGCTCACCATTCTTCCAGACCGACAGCACTGAGGCATCTTGTCACAGTGGAAGAACAGACACAAACACCTGTGGTGATTTTCTCCTCTCTATCAGAGATGAAACCTTTAAGTGCTGTGTATCTGATGGGGACATCTTTGGTGGTCTACCAGGCCTTACATGACTGTTCTGAGTGTGATTTCCATTGTATCTTTGAATCATTGTGTTTTTTGAACTGCAGTTTCCTTACCTTGCATACCATATCATGAAAACACAGAACTGAAGAACTTAGACTAAATGGTTGCATTAACTCTTAGAAGCCAAGATCTGCACTTTGTGGGCAGTTACATGCTCAGCTTCTAGGCTTCGTAATTCAGGATCAGACACACATATCAAACTACAAGACTTATGTAACCATGGTCCCATTGTGTGATGAATGTTTAGTGAATAATCCAGCTCAGACAACAGCTAAAATACACTCGTTTTCCAACTGAATTAAATCCCAGTTTAAAGGCCAAAGGAGCTTCCAGTGCATGTTTACTGCTCTGCCCACGTGTACATGCTCAACCTGCATGCGGAGTCTGACTCTGCGAGAGGGGGCGAGGATAAGAATGCAGAAATATGCACGGCTTTCAAAGCAATTGAACCTGAACCAAATAAAGTCTAAAAACTCTGATCTTGTAAGGAAGAAAATAGTAAGCTGGAGGGGGCTTGGAAGTCTGCTGATGGAACCTGGCCACATTGCTTAGCCTAATTATCTCTGATGCATTTCCAACCAAACGAGGGCTGGCATTTTCCTGTTTTACACTCTAACTATTAAACTATGATGAGCTGTGTGAGTAAATGCCCTCGGCGGATGTCTCATCATTATTCTTACCTTTATTAAATCACTGTGATTTATGGGCGGAGGTGTGGGCTTCAGTATATTACATAAATGAGTATTTAACCAAACTGGGGAATTTCATTAACATCTGACCTCCAGAGTGGAGATTATATTGGTTTCTCTCAACGCATGGCCCAGTTTCTCTCTCAGACTGAGCCCAGGCTGTTCATTTCTATCTTTCTTTTTTTTCTATTCCACCAGCAGCCTGTGTGGTCTTGGAGTGGTCTCTGGTCTGCTGAACAATCGACAATTATTGACCCATTGCATCTGAGCGGCTTAAGGTAATTCATGCATGTTCAGGTCTATGTGCATTTGTGCTCAGCTTTGCTTATTAATCCCACTTCCTTACAAAGCTGCTGTTTGTTTTTCCTCTTAATAGCCTGAACGTGGCTGTTTATACAGGTACATTCCAGTCTCCCCAGTCTGTGTTAGAAGGGGAGGCAGGTGTGAAGTGGCACTCTGCATTTCTGGGCTGATTTGTATTTCTGTGAAGATGCACCTAAATATATTTGTGTAGATGCAGAGGTGCAGAGAAGAGGTCTATGGGTAATCATAGCTCTAAAGGCTCTAAAACCTCAACTACAGCCTGGTCCCTGTGGAGGCACTTATGGTAATGTGGTCCTCGTTTGCAGGTGTCCAATGAGGTCCCCAAACTAATTTGTATTTGTAAAGCACTGCAAACCCTTGCTCACTGTTTAGCTCAAATTTGTATCATTTCTGACATGTAAAATCAGTGTAATGTCTGAAATTTGATTTTCCCCCTTGAAGTGACTGTTTGATGAAAATGTATTTTATTAAATTCAGCTCAAATTTCAAACAGTGAAGCAGTGACATTTCTGAAATATTTTGAAACATCCAACAAAACCTTTTCACTGCATTTGTACTCTTCATTTACACTCTTGAAACAGAAAATTTAAAAAATGTCTCAGTTTTACTCTTTTGTCATTTTATTAGACATATCTGTGAACAATTAATTATGTGCATAAATTGATTCTGTGCACAAGTTGAGTGGGGTATTTGCACCTACAAAGAATGGAGAGGTCTGACATTTTATCGTAAAATTGCATTTTATTGCATGTAATAAGTATTTCATCACCTACCAACCACCAAGAATTCTGGATTTCACAAACTTGTTAGTTTTACTTTAAGATGGCTTCCTGTTTGGAGCTTGTTACCTGTATAAATGACACCCGTCCACACAGTCCACTGATTGGTTGTCCACAAAAGGACAACAGGCAAGCAGCTTGGTAGAAGACAGAAGACAACAGAAGGCAACAACTGTTGGTGTAATTATTAGAAAATGGAAGAAACACAAAATGACTGTCAATCTTCTTCATTCTGGGGCTCCATGCAAGATCTCACCTGGTGAAGTAAGAATGATTCTCAAAAAGGTCAGGAATCAGCCAAGAACTATATGGGAAGACCTTGTCAATGACCTGAACAAAGCTTAGACCACAGTCTCAAAGATTATTGTGCAGTAACACACTACATATTCATGGAATAAAATCCTGCAAGGCATGCAAGGTCCCCCTGCTCACACCAGCACATGTCCAGGCCTGTTTGAAGTTTGCCAGTGACCATCTGGATGATCTAGATGAGAGATGGGATAAGTTCATGTGGTCAGACGAGCCCAAAACAACTTTTTGGTATCAGCTCTACTCACCACGTTAGAAAGAAGAAGGATGACTACAACCGCAAGAATACTGGGGTTGGAGCATTGGGGGTGCTTTCTGCAAAGGGTACAGGACTACTGCACTGTATTGAGGATGGATGGGGCCATGTATCATGATATTTTGGCCAACAACCAACCCTCAGTAAGAGAGCTGAAGATGTGTCGTGGCTGGGTCTTCCAGCATGACAATGACCTGAAACACACAGCCAGGGCAACTAAGAAGTGACCCCATAAAAAGCATTTCAAGATCCTGGAGTGGCCTAGCCAGTCTCAAGACTTGAAGTCAAAAGAAAATCTATGGAGAGCTGAAACTCAATGTTATCCAAGCCTTGAAATCTGAAAGATTTGAAGAATATCTGTATGGAAGAGAGGACCAAAATCCCTGCTGCTGTGTGTGTAAACGTGGTCAAAAACTAAAGGAAACCTCTGACCTCTGTTTCTGTACCAAACATTAAGTTCTGTTTTTCTATTGAATCAAATACCTATTTCATACAATAAAATGCAAATTGATTATTTGAATTTGAACATTGTTTTGTAAAACAGCAGTATATCCAATACTTTGTATCAAAAACACTGTATATTGCAGGTGTAGTTGGTACTGCAGAGGTGTGTTTTGTGTATAGTACACACAACTCTTTAAAGGTGTGTTTTAGATGTGCAGTTTGGATTTTACAGGTTTGCGTTGTGTGTAGTTAAGACTTTGGGGCTGCAGCTGGGATGTTTGCAGTGTGTTTGGTGTGCAGTTGATTTTGGAGGTGTGCAGTTACAATTGATATTTCAGAAGAGTATTTAGTGTGTAGTTTGTTGGGGTCTTATAAAAGTGTTGGTAGGATACTGGCCTTCCCATTGACTCCTCAATTACTCATGAGTTCCCTAACCAATATCTCTACACACATATATGTTTACATACATGTTTGCTGAAGTGTAGCCTAAATCAGCCTTAATCCAGCCCTTGCTGTCGTCAGGGAGTTTGTGAGACACGGGCTGAGGGCCTCATGCTGCAACGCATAAATGAATGTGGTGTGCTCATTGCATCTGTATCATCAGCCAGTGCGGGCTAGCAGGCACTGACTGTCCTCCGCGAGACGCCCTGCTGAATTTTAACTGGCAGTTTAAGCCGCGTTATTCACCTGGGAGAGCGAACGTGGACACATTACCAGGGAGAAAAAAGAAAAAATGCTTCGGCTGCCAGTGGAGGGAGATTTGGTTAAGCTCCTCTTTTGCTCCAGAGAGCTCTGGAGGTCAATCAGATGGACAGATTGGGAGATGTAACATTAGTCCCTTGGCCTAGGTGTCCTTGGGGTTAAACTTTAGGGGTCAAGCTTTTTTGCTCTAGTCGGTGGGTGATACGGCTGAGTCAATAAAATGACATTATCTTCAGGAAGGACGCCGTCTGCATGTTTATTTCATTTGGTGTTTGTATCAAAGGGTGATGCAGCCCGTCTCATGAATATTATACACTGGCTGAATGTATTTACGGTGCTGTGTTGTACATACTGTCTCACTTATTCTGTGTCTCTGTCTCTCTCTCTCTCTCCCTCCCCCTGGCCTTGAGACATTCACCCCTCTGCAGAGGCTGACAGAGCTGTATATTCCCATTTCTGCAATGATGTAGACGCTGGATATTGTATTGGCAGCTGTCAATGTCGATATGCAGCAAAAGGACAAGCCAGTGTTTTCACGCAGTGCTCAAATCTAATTAGGACTTTTAACTTTCTGCGTGGATTCTCTGTCATATGGCCGACTCCAGCGCATAAATGGCAAGTGTTAAAGGACATGCCCTTCATTTCTCTGCAAACCCACTGAGTCAGGTGCTGAAGAAACCAGTGAAATGTTTCTCCCACACAAAGAGAAAACTTTGAAAACCTTTCTCAGTCAGATGACATCCTCTCTGCGTTTGGTTTTACGTGACATTGTCACATGAAAGGGAGAACCTTGAGTCTTCAGATGCTGCGATGCTGCGGTTTCAAGCACTCGCAGAAAGCTTAGGAGCCTTAAAAAATAAAATAGCATAGCAGGCCCATGAGCTTTCAGCTGCATCTGCATTTCACACAGTATATCAAACTGTCTCGATGTATCGGGACACTTTCGTTGTTTCTTCAAGGGTATTAAACTGTCTCTACTGTCCAAAAAGAACCCCATACTAGATCTTGGAGGAATGCTGTGAGGATTTGATTGCATTCAGCAACAAGAGCATTAGAGATGTTGGCATTCTGGATGATCACCACCCTACCTCATCTCCAACTCCACAGTATGGATGAGCACCATCATTCCAGGGAACGTAGTTCCGCTGCTCAATGCTGGAGGGCTTTAAACCTTTCTATCCTGGTCCTTTTCTATTTGCAATACTTCTCTACTTTGCTGCTTGGAGTGCATTTGCACATCTGTGTCAACAATGGGTGCAACTTAAAGTAGCTGAACGCATCCATCTACTGGGGTGTCCGCACACATTTGGCCACATAGTATATCATCCTGTCTAGGGTTTTAACCAATCTCAGAGCAGAATCCCACAGAGACTGCACATCTAAGCTAGAGCACTATTTCCAAACCTTTTCCCTCCATTAGATTCAGTGGTATTACTGACATGCATTTAATGGAGGGGTGCTGTGTTTCTTCCTTTGGAATCCGCAGTGCATCAGCCTTCCATGCAAATTGCTCCATTCTCTCCGAATGGCTCGGTGAAACCCCAGAATGCTATATCATCGGCCACAAGCAACGAGCTGACAAGCCGGAGGCAGCCCGCCAAGTTTCTGCATCGCTGCATAAATCTAAACAACACATATGCAGCTGTCTGCAAAGCATTGTTCTCTCAGCACCACCCCCACCACCCCCTCACCCGCCCGCCACCGCACCGCACCGCCGCTGCCTGCCGCTCCAATACAGTCCATTTAACCAGACTCATAAGGAGACCCATTTAGACCTGCCTTCTGTTTAAAGATAGCGACGAGCTTTTAATTTGGCTCGAGTGTCAAGCTTAAACCAGGATTAATCAGCGCAGGCCGACAAGCAAGCAGGGATCATAATTTATAGGCCTGTTTGAGTTAACATCCAGATGACTGTATCAATAACTTCTGCACTCAGCACACACTCCTTGCAGCAGGATTTGTGTTCAGAAAGAAACGGGCCATTTTTCATCTTAATCAGTTTGTGTTAATAAGCAGGATTGACCTGGAAGCTGGACTGCTTTACAGATGCAAGGAGAGTGAAGGGAAACACACTATAACAAGGAATACATTTCATTTTCAGAGGTCAATTCCAGGATATTACAGTGTTACTCACATTCTGCAATGTCTATCTTCACGTAACACTCTGGCTGTACCCAGTTGCACACATGATCCTTCAAAAAAACAAGATCTTGTTCTGCTACCACTTCCTAATTCTAGATATGAAACAGATGCATGTCCTGCATGTCCAAATATTTCTGGACAACCCTCTGAAGGAATGCACTCAGCTACTTTAGGTGGACCCATGACTCGCACAGGTGTGCAAATGCACACACACACAGGTACTGGTAATAAATTAGGACTCGAGCCAATAAACATGAACCTCCTGGCACCATGTCTCATGCCAGACATGGGCTAGAGGGGTATAAAGCCACCCAGCGTTGAGCTATGGAGCAGTGGAGCAGTGTTGCCTGGAATGATGGACCTCCATTCAGTATATTTTGAAGAGATGGTTTGGGGAGTTGGGGGTGAGGTTGAGTGGGGATCACCCAACACACTGACTTCACTAACACTCTTGTCCCTGGACAGTAGAGACAGTTACTCCAACAAAAGCAGGATAAACTCTGTAATACCCTTGACTGTGGAAGAAATAATGAACATCCCAATACTTTTGTCAGTATAGTTTAAATGTGATGTATAATCTATTAAAAAAGTGCGCAGTGATGTTATTCCCAAATGGGCCCCAGCCCACCTAAATCTGACAAACATAACAAAAACAGAGCTAGAAAACGGGCCAATACCAAAACCCCAATCATTTTATTTATGCCCCCAAAATTTACATAAACCCACCTACTAATGAAACCCTTTCAAGGTGACACGCAGTGGCTACTTTTGGAAAATATGATATATATTTATATTGATAAAAACTGATCCTAGCTGACTGGCTGCACCTGCTAAAGCTTGCTGGGTGCTCTGGACGGTGGGGAAGAGACAGCAGCAGCAGCGGCATGTCAGCAGTGCACTGTCCACATATTCTGCCAGTTTTGACATGAACACCTCTTCACGGACACTCATTGATTCCGCAGTGTGAGCTTCTGCTAATAATGGCAGGCGAGCGATAAAATAACAGTGAAACACTTAATTTTGGCACATCGATGTATTTTTCGCCAAGCATCAGCGACCTGATTAAATTCAAAGTGACAATCTAATCAAGAAGCAAGGCTTGTTTTTATTACTTTGACTGCGATCCATATACAGCAGAGTCTCTTTCAATTTTCTTGCAGTGTAGTGGGAAGGTAAAACATTTACAGTACGGTATCTGAGCTTTGTACATTGATAGACTGGTAAAAGTTTAACAAGGTGAAACTGGAAAAGACACTAAAACTACTTTGCAGAATTCAGCAAACAGCCTTAGAGCACAAATGTTTCTTGGAATCTGGCTGCATTAATTAGAATGACTGGTTAAGAGTTAGGGACCAAAATGGTCTACAGAGTATCAGCGGACAGTTTTAAAATATTGCATTATTACTGTGATAAATTATAGTTGCGAGAACAGGAAAATTAACCTTTTGGAATGAACCTGGATTTCTGCATTGATCACCAAGAACACATTGTCTGACATTTGTATTGTTCATGTCTTTAAAAGAGTACATTGCGCAAACATAAACAGTGCAGGCTAGAAAAAGTAAGTAAATATAGTAAAGTAAGTAAGTAACTATAATAACTTGTAGATCTCCACCAAATGATTCCTGTATCTGCAAATGAGTTTTGAACAATGTTGAGGAGGACGTTTGGACTTTTTTCCAGCAAATGTGTTCCAACGAATCAATAATAACACAAATATTTGTAACGTTCATGTATTTGATTCATGTCAGTTTCATGTTTTTCTGGGAAAATGAAAATGAAATGTTCTATAAATGTTTTCACAGCACTATGTTTGGTGGAAAAAGAAACAAAACACCTTATCCCAAATATAAAGCATGGTGGAGGGAGTATCAGGGTTTAGGTCTGATCTGCTGCATTAGGGCCTGGACAGGAGTGTTGAATTTGAGCACTTACATGACCTTACCCTACCCTACCTAACACCTCAGCAGGGATGGTTTCAAATTCCTTCTCAACATTGTATAAATCTTATTTATGGTTGTTGAAAACATTTAGTTTAGGTTGTTCCTGCTGAAAGGGCTCTTTTGCCTCTGGGGCTCACTTACTTTTTCTAGCCTGCACTGTGCATGTTAAGGTAAATCAATACTTAATCAAAGACATAAACACTACAACTGTGTGTATTGTTGGTGTCGTTAGATAGTGCTTGTCTATAATGTGACACAGATAATGATCAGACCACATTTTCATTAGTAGTCATTGCAGGAATCCATGCACTTTTAAATGGTTCACTTTCCTTCTCTTGTAATTGTGCGTAATGTTATGGATGTGTTTAGCATTTAAACACTGACCAACTGCATATTTCATTACGGGGCACTATTAGTCCTGTTTATCTGAATGTAATGCCATGCAGTACATGACACACTGACCAAATAACTGCATTTATTTTATGATAGCAATTTTTAAATGTGGCCATATTGTGTTTCGTCAGTCAGATCCAATTTATTAAATGCCTTAAAACAAAAATATTGCCATCCATACTGCACGGTTTTCCAATATTACCCATGCCTGGAGAGAGCAAATATCTGAGAACAGCAGAGATAATGAGAATCACGTGTATGACCTGTGCATATCAATATGCACTGGAGTCCCAGCGACTATTTCTAATATCATGTAGAAAGGGAACACTGTTTTAATGCTATCCTTCGAGTCGCAGGTTCATGGCTCTCATTCTTTAACAAGGAAACAATACACACTTGTATCTACTTCTGAGCCACTAGTGCAGGTCTTTAACATGCTGAGATCCTCGCTCTGCCAGAATGGATATTTTCCTTGGACTGCATAAATGCGCTCCAATCAAGTTAAACAAGGCCATAAAAGCCTTTCCTACACAGAACTCTCATTTCTACTCTGCTGCAAGCTGCTTGTGATGAGATTCTTCTGATGGCTGGCATTTGCAATAGAAAAGTCTTGTTCGTTTAGCAGTAAAGAGCATCATGTAAGTGTCAGGATTGGAGTATTTTTAGATATGAACTTCACTTTTGGCATTTCCGCACACATTTGATAGCCATTCAATAAACTAAGATCATTGTTAAAGAAGTCTCACGTCTTCGTACCTCACGCCGTGGCTCAGATCAGATCCGATTTCACGGACTGAATGGATAAAAAAAAAAAATGCCTTTGTTTGTTGCATTATGTCATATGTCATGTTTCTAGAGTCAACATGAGATGAGTATGCAGACAGTTACCGGAAGACTGTGATAGAAATGGGAAGCAGTAAGGTGAATTCTGGTGACATCAGCTTCCAGAAAACTGGGGCAGAAGCTCTGGCACACATCACACAGTGAATGACTTGCTTACGGTAACTCAGCAAGCATGAGCTGCCTATTTCAGTCACATTCGTGAAGCCTAAAGCCAAGATACAGAGACTGAGCCAGTGCTTACACATACCTGAGAGCTCACTTACAAAGCATCTGGTTTCTGCTGCATGAGTTACCTAACATAGAGTGTGTGTGGTGTATATGTGTGAGTGTGTGTAAAGGATGAAACTAGTTATTGTTGGTTGTTTGACTTGCTGAAGAATATATTATATATAGTAAATGATCAAATTTAGACTCCTATAGTCAATATTTATTGATCTACACATACAGAAGTAGTGTCTCTCAATATGCTGTCAGGTTTAACTCACTGTGCCAGGCATTTCAAAATGGAGTTCTAGAGGTTCCTAATGGTGTCCTGTGAAGATCCATCCCATGCAGCTTGAATGTTCTCACTCAGTTGCTGCGGATTGTGTGGTAGGGGTGGAGTGTCGATAGTCTGTCCATTAACATCCCACACATTTCCAATCAGGGGTAGATCTGGTGATGTGACTGACCATTGCATGGTATCTATGTCTTCAAGGTTCTGACCAATGAAGAGCAGGATAAAAGGAAGATAAGAAAGTATGCAAAGGAACAGATGGACCACAGTCTGTAATTATAGACCTACAAAGTGCTTCTGTATGGTCAGTGGAGCTGATAGAATGGACAGCCAATGGTGATGGTCATAATGTTATGGTTGGTCAGTGTACATTGGACTAGATACAAACGCAAATGTGTGTGTGTTTGTGTGTGTGTGTGTGTGTGTGTGTGTGTGTGTGTGTGTGTGTGTGTGTGTGTATGCCCATCATCTAATTGTGGAATTCTCACTCGTGCCTGTAATGACTGCATAAAGAAGCCTCTTCCTTCCTCTTCCATTTTTCTAATTTCTGCTTCAACTCCACTTTACTCAGACCGACTCCTGACTCAAGCTCCAGAATAGGCGTTAGTATACTCACATAAACACTGACAGATTATAAACTCTGCACATAATACAACACAAATGTCAATCTTCTTCTTGGCTTCGAGAAAAAGCCTAATAGTTTCCTCAACAGTCAACCGCATGCCTTCACTACGCTACAAACCGTCCTCCGCGGCTGCAAAGTCTCGTTAAGCTCCTATAAACATAACTGACAGGCGAAATGGAAATATGAAAATGAAAACCGAACCGAGAAGACTGAGCGAGGTTGCATAACATGTCCATATTTGTCCTTGTTCTGGAGTGAAAAAGGAGCAAGAAGAATAAATACAACAAATTACACACAAATTGCAGAGGGCAAATGCTCTCACCCTCATTTTTCCATTAAGGCAAGCATTTTCACAGCAGTTTTCCTTTCACAGCGCTTACAATAACACTCTCGGCCTCAATAACTCTCTCTCTCTCTCACTCTTTCTCTCTCTCCCTGGCTTGGCTAAGAGCATCCAGCCAATTTCTGTGTGCTGGAATAGCCTCGGAGTATCCATCCACAGGGTGTGACCCCATTTGGGAGAGCCAGAGGCCAGGGTGTGACCCCACTTTTCTAACGTTCTCACTTTTAGTCCGCTGGACTCTCCCTCTGAGTCACCAAATTCACACCCTCCACCTCCCCCATCTCCCTGGACCAACCTTCAGCAAAAGAAGTCTGCCCAGCTCTGTCTTGGGACAGACGTCTACTCCTTTCTCTGGAGCCTGATCTCTCTTTTTAAAGGGATAGTTCGGCTGAAAAACCAAAACGCCGCTATTTCAGCTAGGATCTTCTTAATTTGGCTTCAGAGGAGCTGTGAGGCCAGCAAGGTTTGGTAGTAAGTGATGGTAGCACCATGAATACTTCAGACCTAAGCATGAAATACTTTATCCAGTTGTAAATTAATCTCATATATACTCACATCCTTTGAAACTGAAAGACACTTTTCTCTAGAAAAGAAACATCCAGGTCTTCTAACCATGTTTTGATTTCCAGTGAATGAGGTTAAATCAAATTTCTCTGGAAAAAACAGTCCCTACAGACCTTCAGGAAGCTGTAAACACGTCACTGACTGTGAATACAAGTCATGCTCTAACTAGCAGCAGCTGCTCTGTGCTAGGGTCTCTACTACATTTTAGAACATTGCTGTGAGGATTAGATTGCATTCAGCAAAAAGAGCATTTATGAGGTCAGGATGCTGGATGATCACCATCCCAGCTCACCCCCAATCCTACAAGTCATCCTAAAAGTACTGGATGGGGCACCATCTTTTCAACTAAGAACAAAGCTCCACTGCTCTTCATCTCAATGCTGGTGGAGCTTATGTGCTCCAAAGAGTCCTATACTTTTGGAAATACATCTACAGAAGAAACAGACAAGCTGTGTCGAATGTTTGTGGATATTACTACTGTGTGTAGTTTCTCCAACAAGACAAAAACCTGAAGACCTAAAATCCTAACAGTGATTTTACATGAGGATGGAAAAAAAACAAGTCTTAACTTTCAATGGAAATCAGTGTAAAATGATTTTATTCAGCATCATTTTAGTGCATTTCTATTGGTTTATTTAACATTAAATTATGATACAATTTACAAAACAATGCCCAGACTCAATTTATGTCAAAAACGGTGTCCCTGATCCTCAGTTTTCACATCTTTATGGCAACCTGAAAGAATAGACTCAAGCAAAAAGGTTCTATATAGCAGTGTTTCTCAACCCTGGTCCCGGAGGCACCTCTGCCCTGAACATTTGAGTCGATTGCCTGCTTTAACACATTCCCTGCAACTCTGAAAGGGCTTACTAATGAGCTGATTAGTGGAGTCAAGTGTTTTGGGAGAAGGAAAAGCACTGAAATGTGCAGGGCGGAGATGCTTCCAGGACTAGGGTTGAGAAACACTGCTATATAGCAGTGGAGTCTTACAGCCCTGGACTCCTGTCACTATACACTCCATAGAAAGCTTTCCTTCACTAAAGAACCCTGAACAACCCTTTATAAAGGATGTAGCTCAAATAATAATGGTCCACTACTGCTGTTATCTATAAAAACTGACAATACTGACAAAATTCAGTGATTCAAGGTGTCTGCCACTATTATGTTTAGCTGTGTGATGAAGCCTGCTTTATCAGTTTTACCAAACATGTCCTGATTCATCGATAAAACCGTGATTTGGGCTAAGGGGAAAATCGGGAAAATTTTATTTTTGGCCAAAGCCTGGCTTTAATACACTGTCGTCTACCTTCCCAAGGTGGAAGTCTTGCCCTGCTCTGTTAAATAAGATTAATTTGTCTCCACTATGACTGCTCCCTGAGGTTAGGACCCAGTGAAATCCCCCTAACCAGACTCCCTGTTGGGTAAATTCCCAGCAGCCATATTTGCCACTCTGTTCCCCTGAGTAAGGCCCTCTGCTGTTCTGCTATCTCTTCCAGCTCCACTGTGAGTCATTCTGGCTGGATCATGGTGACAAGTTCAGGATCAAAGTACTGCTGCCTGCTGTCCCTGATTCAACACCGGCTTATTCAGCCTCTCTCTCTCTCTCTCTCTCTCTCTCTCTCTCTCTCTCTCTCTCTCTCTCTCACACACACACACACACACACACACACACACACACACACACACACACACACACACACACACACACACACAGCTCCTGACTGCCAGGAAGAGTGGAAGAGCCTGACTGAATGAAAATGATGTCATTAACCCGTAACCCAACAGGGCCGTGGGGAGAGAGACTCGGGAGGAGGCAGAGCAGAATCCCGCTGGTCATTATCTTAGTCATATGCGCATGATTTAGAAGGTGGCGGGGGGTAAATTTAACTACATATCATTAATAATGCAGCAGCCACTGGAAGCTATTACAGGCCACAGTTTGGGAGTGTTGATAAGGGCACTTTTTCGGATCAAATTTGAATCTATTTAAAGAGAACAGAGTCCAATCTAAGCATGGATGTGGGAGTTTGGCTTCAGCTATGTTGTCTAGATAAACAGTGCGCTGAAGTAGAGTATCACTGTGTAAATGACAAATGAAAGGCTTGGGGGAAAGGACTCCGGGATCAAAACAGATGAGGTCATATGGTCATGTGTCAGGTTTCCAGATGGTTCTCTAAAGCGTGTCGGGTCTGAGAGTGACTCATGGGTCGGTATGCTGCCACACATCGCTGGGCCTGTGGACCATCAGGGCCAAATCAGCTGAATCTGTTTGTAAACACACAGGTCACTGTGAACTATCACTCAAATTTTGATTTGGATTCACATCCTATTGTGTTGAAAATGCTTTTAACTTTTATTTGCAGTTTCATTTTTGTTTATTACTACATTTTATTCCAATGTTCCATCCCAATGTGGCGGTGCCAATTACCCAGCCTCATTAGGACTTTCCTCACACACATGATGCTCCCGACACTAGGAGGATGAAGACAAGCACATGCCTCCTCCAATACATGTGAAGTCAGTCATTGCCTCTTTTCGAACTGTCGCCATTGCATCATTGTTGGACAGCCAACGTGCTCCCTAGATCTCCAGCCTGTGCTGGCCAGGTTTACAGTGGGCCTGAAAGTGCGGAGAGAGTGCACCATCTACCCATCCAGACAAAGCATGGCCAAACTTGCTCTCTGAGCTGTTCTGTGCTGAACTGTTATAAAAGTGTACATCAAAGTATAAAAAAACCAAACATAATTTTACATAATTCTCACCCTGATACAATTTTTAGGGTATGCATAATGCATATACCCTGCCTATACTTATACTGACAGCATTTCTATATATATTTATATATATAGAGTTTCATTTAGGTAACTATCCCTATCAGTGTACACTGTAGTAGCTAGGTTCAACAGGGTAGCACAACCTGACACAATACCAGATTTATATATTCATTTATTTATGCTTTTCCCCATGGAGCCCCTAAAGGTGATGTCCTGCATAAATGAAAAATATGTCATGGCCACGACTCAGTAATGCGCAGGAATGACTTAGTAAGACCTTGTTCCTGTAGGGCTGCCACCTGTTCATATTTATTTCTTTATTTATTTTTGGTTTTATAAAATATTATTGAACTTACCCATTCTGTATTACCTGGAAGTGATGGTGTTCCTATGCATGCCCATCACCTGGCCTGGCTAGTAGTCCCAAATATTTTGTACCAAGGTTTGAAGCCTATACTTCAATCCCTCTCTCACCAAATGTGAGGCTGTGTACCCAAAAATGACAGGAGGGCATCACTGTGGGACAGCCAATACGCTTCCCATTTCTCCAGCCTGTGCTGGACAGTATTGCACTGGGTGTCATGTGGGGAGATAGACCACCATCTACTCACCCAGACAGAGCATGGCCAATTTTGCCCTATCAGACTCCAGCATGAACTAGGATTCAAACCTAAGTGCTAGTGCATTAGACTGCTGAGCTGAGTTCCTTTCCATGGGCATCACCTGGCCTGGGCTTCCAGGGTTATAGACCAGAAAATTTTGTAACAAGCCTCGAACCTTACATCAATTCCTCTCCCACCCCTGCTCTTCAACAAATGTTCTGACCACAATCCAAATCCAATCCGAAAGTGACTGCCAAGTGACTGACTGCAACTGTAGTAGGGATGCACCCATGGCCTGATTTTTCCAGTAAAGACACTGGAAGGAGCACATTCTCAGCCATTCCAACCAGCTTGTGGAAAAGTGCCATTGCTGGATGCCGCCTACACTCTTTATTAGCACATATGGTAAACATCAACATACACATCCACACCAAGAATAGCTGCAGCACCAAATCTCCCCATGGCTCCCACAGCTCTCTGCTAGAAGTTTTTCAGTGTAGGCACACTCAGTCCTGATTTTCCCATGTTCCTCTGGGCCAGCTGTCATGCTGTAGGTCACACCCAGGCTTCATGCTCCTCCTGGGAAGGTTGTTGGCTTTGTACCAGGCCAGGGCTTGCAGCTAAGAAATCCTGTGGAGGTCCCCAGCCCTGCTGTTGATGCTGTAGCAGGGTTAGCTCCGCCAGCTGGCGGTGCCACATCTGGATGCTCCCTGAGGGAGTAAGCATCCACAGCCTGGGTAGAGGAAGTGCCGTACTGAGCCTTCTGGCCTGTCGCTAACATCACAGCCTTTACAACAGACCTTCTAAACCACCTTGGGGCATGTGTGTAAGTGGCTGTTTGGGAGGGGGGATGTTTTTGTATATTTTTGTGACAAAAATATCTGCAAAACAAGAGAGTAACTGGGTTGACCTGCAGAATTAGGAGCAAGACAATGTGGGAGGCGTTGTGAAGTGCTTTGAAGGGATAATATGTTACATTTAGCTATATTTCATTTTTTAAATGTATATTGATATAAAATTTGTGATATATTTTTATTTCTTATGTGCGCTGACATAAAAATGCAAGTTCTTCTCCATATTGTGTCAAATTTCATGATAAATGGCCCAAACAGATGTTAATGACTGGCTAAAAGGAGTGTTTGCATTTGGCCATGTTTGATCAGTAGAGTGAAGGGAGGAGCTATAGTTGGTGGTGTATCAAAGACGTTAGGCATTGTGTTCAGGAAACCTTCAATGAGAAGTGCATTAAATTAGGCTTTCATCTTATTAAGGAACATAATATTTCTATCCCTGAATTCCAAGATGACAATAATCACGTTCACAGCTTTGCAAATGTGATTGATTGGCACAATGAATATTCATGCAAAATGTACATCCTCTTGAAATAATGATGGGACTATCTGGAATGAGGACAATGCAAGGGAAGGCCGAAATTCTATTTTCCCCTCAATTTTGGAAATTCCAAATTCTACAACCCCACTAACTCCTCCTATCACCTAGTATGCTTCTGATACTAGGATGGTGAGAACAAGCACATGCTTCCTGCAGTACATGAGAAGTCAACCTTTTGAAACTGCTACCATTTTTCATGACTGCTGGGCAGCCAATGGCTCTGATACAATGGCTGACATACACCTGTGGGAGAGAGCGCCATCTATCCACCCAGGGAGCACATGGCGAATTTTTGCTCTCTCTGACTCTGGCTGCCAATGGCAAGCAGCATGACCCAGGAGTTGAACCACGCGACCCTCAGGTCATAGTGCGTTACACCACTGAGCCGCTCTGAACTTGTGGCCAAAACCTTGGTCCTTTAATTTTAAAAACGGAAAAACATCTGGATAATATACATGTAATATATATCACCCAAAAGTCCTGATAAGCACAAAAACAAAGCTGCGAGTGTGTTAACATGTGTATTTGTGTGGGTGTCACCACACCACATTCATTTTCACATGGCTTTACTTTCATATTTAATTCAAATCCTGAGCAATCAGATACACGTTTTGGCTTTACACAGAGTCATTGTTGATGTTGGCCTCATGCCACCAATCACTTGTACCTGCTATCTGTCTTGAAGTGTCATATAAGAGTATATGAGGAGAAGAGCATGACATAAAGCACTGGGAGGAGGTGATTTCCACTCAGGTGTTCCAGCAGGCCTTGAATTTAAAAATGAAAATGACATGCATATGCTTTCATTCCATTATCAAGGGCCAGAGATAAGCAAATTCAGTGGGAAGGAATGGAATCCACTCAAGCGTTCATTATGGGAGCACACTAAGGCTTTTGTGTAGTTCGTGACCTTACTATTCTCCGTAATGTTAAGGTGCCCGTATTGGTGTTTTGTAAGTCCTGCTTATCTTGTGACATTATAATTTAGAAGCTGACCTTGTAGCCAATGTCAGATTTTCATGTGAAAGGTTTACTTCTATGAAAGTCCTCAACAGTTTCAATGACTCAAAGAAGAACATACTAGAAGTGAAGATGTCCCAGTTCAGTTTTTGGCACCAACTGTTTCAAATGTCATGGGAAACGTTCCCAATAAGTTTTCCGTGACAGTTGAGACAGTTTCTGCCAAGAACTGGATTGGGACACCTGCTCATTCGTTCAATGATCCTTCAAGGGTATTAAAAAGAGTTTATCCTGCTTTTATTGGAGTAACTGTCTCTACTGTCCAGGGAGGACTTTCTACATGATTTTGGAACATTACAATCATCCCAGTTCAGATTACCATCCCTTCTCATCCTCGACTCCCCAACTCATCCCATAAGTATTGGATGGAGCACCATCCAGAGAACACAGCTCCACTGATTCACACCTCAGTGCTGGGGGGTTTATACCCCTCTAGCTCACGCCTGGCATCAGACATAGTACCGACAGGTTCATGTTTATATTCCACAGAGTCCTGTTTTATTGGCAGTACTTCTCCAAAGGAATTAGACAAGCGGTTTGTGCATTTGCACATGTATGTCAGCAATGGATGCAGCTAGGTGAATATATTCATTAGAAGGGGCAAGGGTGTAGTTTTAGCATGGGCAAAGGTGATACATCTCCCCTGTTCTCAAGTTGCAAGATGGAAGAACCTGACTTTCAAATGCACATGTATAGCTGTCCCTGATTTTTATTTACTAGAGTAGAGTAGAGTAGAAGTGAAGTACACTGCCCGACTGTAGGAAAGCCCAGGAGCAAAGAAAATAAGTTAATTTTGTATTTTAAACCAAATGTTCAGATTTTTTTTTTCAAAATAAAAGAAATAATTCTTTGCTTTTTTCAAAAATAATGCAGTTATTATTACAAAATGCAGATTTCTGAGCATTGTTCAAGTAATAAATATATATATATATATATATATATTTATTTTGCTGATAATATATTGACCACATTTAAAACAATTTCACTTTCTAGAAAATATATTTTTGTAGTGCAAAATGAAAAGAGTTGAAACTGGATTATGCTAATTATACAGTTCTGGAGGAACCTAAAAAAATCAGAACCCACCAACACAACTGAAGCAGTTTTGTAGGCCAGTATTTCTCCAACACGTGCCAGATGTATCACTTCTTACCGGAAACATTTGCATTTACTGTAAAAGTTATTGCTGCTCGAGGGGTTCACGCCAGTTTCCACATACTGTATCTAACAGAGACGTTTAACGTGCATAATAAATAACTGGGATTTATTTTTGAAACAGTTTTACAATGAAGATCTGATCATACATCAGATGAAATTTATGCAGAAACACAGAGAACTGTAAAGAGTTCACAAACTTTCTTCAGCACTGTGCTAAATAACCCATATCCTTTCAAATGGGCCTGGATCAACTCCAGGTCTGATCCTCTGGAGCACTTTGAGACACCCTGCTAAAAACTGCTAAACCAAACTCCTGTGGATTACAGAGTGGTGACCAGACATTCTTCATAAACCAACTGAAAGTAATGTAATGTGTGTGTGTGTGTGTGTGTGTGTGTGTGTGTGTGTGTGTGTGTGTGTGTGTGTGTGTGTGTGTGTATGTGTGAGAGAGAGAGAGAGAGAGGGGGGGGGGGGGGTGAGAGACTGCAGTAAGGAGGGGGTGTGTGAGGAATTAACCCCTGGATTAACTCTGAGCACATCTCTGCATGAGTCACCACGTTTCACTCCTAATGACATCCAAATGACACTCAATCCCCCAAAGGAAAATCCATGGGATCTATAGGAGCACGTCAGCTTGTTGTAGCCAAACTCCAGCTTTGGATTTTCACAGAAGGGTCTTCAGCTGCTTTGTTACAGGCCTGGAGATCAATCTGTTTACAAGCTGGAGATCAATCTCACCACACTGCACTGTGTGGTACAACGAATTTACTGACGGAATATTTTCAACTTCCTGGAAAAAACCTTCCCGTGCCCACCCATCCCCCCTATCTCTCCCACTCTCTCTCTCTTACTCTCCACATCATCGCGGCACCATGCCTCAAGTGCTGTATTGTATTTCAAACAGGCCATTTCTCACTGTCAGTAATGTGCATCAGATCCCACTATCACTGGGTTAAGAGACTCAATCTGCCCAAATGCTTTTTACCCACAGCTACGGGGGGCTGGCTACAGGAAATCGCATTTAAAGTTGCCCCTCATATCTCGGACTTTGCTTCCAGTGACGTGGAAATCACACGGGCTGCAAATAGAGAGCAGATACGGTAATCCATCTTGATCTCATTTGCTCTCAGTGGCAGCTTTTGACTAATATTTTCCTTGATTTTGCGCCACGGCCCTGTGTGTGTACGGATGATGGAAGTGCGATGCGAGTCCTTCAGCCAGACTGAGATTACTGCGAGGATCTGGCCTCACACACGGGTCTGGGCTGCTGCATGTGCAGTGATTGGCTAATAAATACAGCGAATACAGTCTTTTCCGTTGTGGAGAAGGAAAGAAGAAAAGAAGAAAGTATGTGGTGGTGACGAGAGCCGAAAGTTTCCAGTTTGGGCCGGCGTCAGGTTATCCTCAAATGACCTCTTTGTGTTTTACAGGCTGAGCTAAATGCAGCAAGCTGCCATTTCCAGAATGAAAGTCTTTGACTTTAAGAAGCAGAAGGACACGGAGAAGGAGAGGAAGAAAGACAAGTGGCACCAGCCTGTGCAGACACTCAGATTTATTGGTGGGGGGAAGCAGGAGTGACGTTCACTGAAATATCAAGTTCAGATTTTTCTGAATGATCAGAGACACAAACACACACACAGACGTACACTGAAGCCAGAGGAGGAGGACTGTCAGGGAGGAGGAGGATACAGAAGGAAATGCAAGAATAGGATGAAATGAGAGAGGGAGAGAGAGAGAGAGAGAGAGAGAGAGAGAGAGAGAGAGAGAGAGAGATAGATAGATAGATAGATAGATAGATAGATAAATAGATAGATAGATAGAGAAAGAAAGAAAGAAAGAAAGAAAGAAAGAAAGAAAGAAAGAAAGAAAGAAAGAAAGAAAGAAAGAAAGAAAGAAAGAAGGTGAGAGAAAGAAAGAGAAAAAATGAAACACTGATGATAGTGATTGAGATAGAGATAGAGAGAAAGAGTGAATGTTAAACTGGAGTTTGAAGATCAGCTCTCCCGTTTATTCACACTCCTCTCTTTGATGTGGGCACAGCATAGTGATTGTTGTCATGATTGTTGTCAATAGTGATTGTTGTCATGAGCAACCGGTCTGTGACAATAATGGGGAGATGTGAAAAGGTTTCCCAGGAGAAAGCTTGTGTGGAAGCAGCAAAACAAACCTGGCAGAGATGCGGGCTGCAGCTCACAGTGAGCTCACTTCTTCCAGGCGTCCTCAGATGCCCCTTCTTTTCCTTTCTGAAGTGAAACTATCATGTTTGCACTTTTCTTTGTGGTCTGTGTGTTTGTTTATAGCCTGTGCTTTGCTGTGACTTTGAACGCTGGCCCTGATGTCTGCTGGTTTATAATGTGTGGCACTCGTTTAGGCGCACAGGTCAGCTCACCGTCCAGAACACCATGATATGATATGTCAGAAAAGCTGAGCACAGAAAGTCCAACACTGGCACAGAGGTTTATAGCAAACGTTTAGGAATTAAAACAAAATATTTATTAGTGTTGCACACGATTTGTGTTCTTACCTTACAACCACTCAGTAACACCATATTAACTAGCCAGCATCACCATAGCAACCATGTGTGATACCACACTAACACCGTACCAGCCTGCTGGCAACACAGTAGGAATCACCTACTGAAACCACAAAATCCACCTAGCAACCACTGAGCAACACCACTGCATCCTACAAAGACAAACGAAACCATGTGGGATACCCCAGCAACTGCATGGCAACCCCCTAGCAACACCATAGTGATTACTTAATAACACCATAGCAACCATTTGTGGTGTGTTAATAATCACTTAGCAACACTAAAGCAACAGTTTGCCAGTTGTTTAGGAACAAAGCAACCAGTTAGCAACACCATAGAAACCACCTGGAATACCATAGCAACCACGTATACAATATTCTGCATTTCCTTTAGACAATGCACTTATCAGATATGCTTACAATTCAGCCTGGGCACCAAAAGAGGTCATAAACTCTCGTTATTAAATAAAACAGGTTGGTGTTGTTATTGTGCCTTTAAGAAATAAGATCAATATTTAAATTAGCTGGTTTGATATCCTCATTCTAAAAGCAGAAAGGATGGAAACCTTTCTTATACAGTATCTGAAGAGTGAATGGACAGGGCTAAAGTGCTATAGGCTGAAAAAGTGGTCTATATGCAAATACATCGTTTTGTGACACTACAAACAGTTTATCCAGTTTCACTGAATAGCTTGTGTAGATGGATATGGAGGGTACAGACTGAGCCTGAGTCAGATGTATGTTGGGTAATATTTAAATTAGGGACGTCCCAATCCAGTTCCAAGTACCTTGCAAGTCAGCTGATCCAATAAATTGAATATTTAATATTGAATATCAAGATATTGAATAACATTCATTTTCTCGTTTAGGGATGTCATTCCAATGTTATGCTCCTGTGATCTGGTTCAGGTACCCTAATGCTGGGTATCAGTCAATACCAATTTGATACTGGTCTGTTTTTCTAAAAAGACAATAACAGTTGGGGACATAATGTCTGAAAGCAGCATCACTGACAGCTGTCATCCTGCTTTGAGGATTATTTTTATGTTCAGTGTTAAATATGGTTATGTATACGGATATGGATGGAGCCTTCTGCCCTTACCCTGCCTCTACTTTATTTCTATTTGTGCAAGTTCTCTGAAAGCTTACATATACAGACAGACAGGAGCAGTACCACTGGAACCACAGTACCACTGGAAATCACGGGGGCAGTGTTGACCATACCAGTGTAAAGGATGCATAGACGTATGTGGGCAGTGATTCATTTTCTTACATAAAGGGATTATAAAGGATCTGACCCTCCTGATTCATCCAGACAATCATCATAAAATGCTCTACTGGAACACAGCAGTAAAGGATTAAACTGGTTTTAATGTTATGGCTAATTCAGGATATGTGATACGGTCCATTTAGAGAAATGTGATGTCAGAAAAAAAAAAAATCAAAGGCCACAAATTGAGTTTTAAAGAAGGAAAGTTACTCAAATGGACTTTTTACCTCCAGCTCTGCTTTATAAACGTGGCATGTATTGATCACAGCACTTTAATTTCATTTTTAGAAAGAAGATAAAGGGAGGCTCTTACTCTTGTGTGTGTGTGTGTGTGTGTGTGTGTGTGTGGGTGTGTGTGTGTGTGTGTGGGTGTGAAGTGAAAACCAGGTCTGGGGTTTCCCCTTTACCACAGAGAGAGCGTCTCTGACTGACAGCTCGTGTAGCCCTGAAGAAAACTCCCGGCTTGTGTGTCACCCCCAGCGACTCTGACCTGTGACAGCTGACAGCTTTGCCCTCAGACCCACTAGAGGGCACTGCGAGCACTACCTTACCCGGTGGTCTTCTTCAAAACGATGAAGATATCCTGCTTTCAGAGCACATTTGCAGCTCCAGAGACGAGATCGAATTTGATATAAATTGCATTAAGCTTTAAACGACATTACATAACCACAAAAAATATTATTATTATTAGCCCCCACCCCGAATCCCCCCTTCTTTGGCCCGGCCGCTGTTGCTGTGGAAGGAAAGGGCAGTGAAAGGAGATGGGCCTGCAGGTAAAACAATCAAAATGAAATGAGGAGATAATATCGCAAAGTGGCTTTGATGGCCTTCATCGCAGTGTTTTATTTCATTGCATCACAGTCGTGAACTTTTATTCGATTTGGGTGGTCTTGAAGGGCCTCGCTAATTAAAACTGTGACCAATTAATCAAATAATGATGACCTAGGGGTCAGTGACGGGATTAGACATAATACAGCTGCGGCGCGAAGCCTGATCCACACCTTGTGGAGTCTGCTCTCTCTCTCTCACACACACACACACACACACACACACACACACACACACACACACACACACACACACACCTGTCTGTCTCTTCTTCTCTTTCTCTTCCCATTTTCTTTCTCCTCTCCACTCACTTGCTCTCTCAACTTTAGACAATCATTCTTATTACTTTGATCGTATGGTGTTACAGCATTCCATTCTATTGTGTTGCTACATATATGGACAAAAATATTGGGACATCGACATTCATTTCTTCTGAGAAATCACACACAGTTCAGTGGGGGACTGGGGGACTTTATACCCCTTTAGTCCTTGCTAAATGGTGCCAATAGATTCATGTTTATCTGCTCCAGAGGGTCCTATTCTATTGGCAGTACTTCTCTATAGGGAGATGTGCATTTGCACATCCGTGTCAGCAATAGGCGCAACTTATATTTGCTGAATGCACCTATCCATCTATGTTTTGTTTCATTGTTTCTATTTATGACTCATTTCATCTTCTCTTCGTGTTTCTGTCTCTCTTCTCTGCCAATATGATCAACCTCTCTTATCTCTCTCTCTCTCTCTCTCTCTCTCTCTCTCTCTCTCTCTCTCTCTCTCTCTCTCAGCTTAGATTGTCTGGCTCTCCTTGCTGACGAGACGACATCAAAGACATTGTCTCTGTCACATTATCACGGCTCTTGCCCAGCAGGCTTTGATTGAGCGTAGTGATCAAGACCTGATACCTCCTGGGCATTGACCGAGCATGGAGAGAGAGAGGGGGTGGGAGAGAGGGGAAAGAGAGTGAGAGATGTTGTCAGTCTCAGATGCATGTCGTGTGTGAGCTGAGGTTGGGGAGATGACAGAGTTGGTCATGCTTGGTTGAGTCTGACAGGAGAGCTCATCTCGCCATCTACTTTGGCTGATGTCTCTCTCTCTCTCTCTCTCTCTCTCTCTCTCTCTCTCTCTCTCTCTCTCTCTCTCTCTCTCTGTCCTGTCTGTCTCTCTCTCCCCACCCACTGGTTCTCTTGATTCAGTGCTGCCAAGACACACAGCTCATGGAAATAAGGCAAGTGCAACTGGGTTTCTGCCTCAAGCTGCTACAAACTGTTGCTTCCAGGTTATTTTTAATTGTACATGGTGAATGTTGTGTGTGTGTGTGTGTGTGTGTGTGTGTGTGTGTGTGTGTGTGTGTGTGCATGCAGTTTCCTGGAAAATCAGTGGGTGTGTGTACTCTTATTCTCTCTCTGTCTGTGCGTTTAAATATACAGCACCATTGGGTCGGAAACACCTGAGTCACTGTGGACCATCCACAGAACTGTTCCTGCACCCTCATTATTATTAGAACACCTTACTTCATCAGTGAAATAAATGAAAAACTCAGAGTTCAGTCTGAGAGATTCAGACATTCTGTCCTGATCTTCCAGAGGCTGGTGCTGCTTTATCTCTCCCCTGTGGTGAAATGGTGTGGAAAACCACACTCACATTTCCGATTAATCCCAAACTGTTAACAGGTAGATTTCTGTGAGCACTGTAGTTGTATAATATTCAACTATACACTTATATGAATGCAAATCCAATCACATTCTGTAATGAAAAGATACATTATTAAAATGGTGAGGCCAAATTCACCAAAGCATCCCTAATACAGTGGTCATTATTTTTAAAGACTTTTATTGTACATTTTACAGCCTTTCAGCTTCATTTCAGTTCAACCTGGAGGAAAATCAGAACCAAACAATCAATTTTTAAGTGTAAAAAAAACCCTAAATGTGAACAAGAACTAGACGTGACAGTGGACAAGAGCAATGGCTGAAACAAATCCTCCTTGGACAGTATGAGACACTGGAAAACTAGTATCTGCACATAGAACTAACAGTACTTTAAGAACAACAGCTACTTCTTTCATTGGATAATAAACAATAATTCAACTGCTGATCAAAAATTGCAGAGTTACAAACCTGCTATTAGGGCTCACTGTCTCCATGTCCATGTCCATGCCTATGGCTTTGTAATAATAATAATAATAATAATAATAATAATAATAATAATAATAATAATAATATGCCTTTATGATCATTTATAATTGTACAGCACAACACAATGCACTATTCATATATCCTAAATTAGAAAGCCTGGGTCAGGGTCTGCAAAGGGCCCCACCAGGGCAGCATGGCAGATCTGGGTATTGAACCCACAACCCTGTGATCACTAAGCACTAAAGCCACTGGATTTAAATTTGACAACATAATGCTACTTTCTGAGATATTAAAATCGAGAGTAATTACAATATTACAATATACACTTTTTGGACAAAAGTATTGGGACACCCACTTCTAAAATCAAGGGTATAAAAAGAGCTTAACCTAGTTGGAGCAACTGCCTCTAATTATTGCAGGAGATTATCTACTAGATTTTTGGAACATTGCTGTGAGGATCTGAAGTGAGTGTGGGCCTGGTAAATATGCAGAATCCCTCATTTTAGAAGAACTGTGTTAGTGGTCAGTTGTTTTAGCTTATCAATCATGTCTTTTGGTTTAGACAGTACTGGACAAACATTACTTAGTAAGGTTTTCCTTTGGGGTTGAAAGTGTAAGTGTATCCACACATTTGACTGGTACTTTATGTTTGCTTGAAAAGCAGCGTGGCCTACTAATAAATTAAATTGGCTCGTTTGTGCCTAACATCACTTCTTAACAATGGTTATACACTAGCCTCACATGGCCTTATTATACACTGTTTATATAAAGGCTGTCATTTTTATATAAAACGAATATAATAAGGCTTTTCAACTGATGTACACAGTAAAATACACTCATGCCATGCACACACGTACAGACTGCGGAATGTCACCCTGCCTTGCCCTTCGTACAATGCTTTGGAGACCATATCTATCTTTATGGTTCATGATTCCATTCTTGCCAGATCTTTTGTCCAGCAAGCTCGCCATCTTTCACTCCCCACAGTGCGCCACAGCAACAGTAGCAACAGCTTGGACCTCACACACACACACACACCCACACACACACACACACACTTTGGTCCTTGCACCCTGAGTTGAGCCTCTCATCTTCCTCCACTTTGCATTAGCCAAATATGCGTCATCGAGAGACGTTTGGTGAACACATGTCGTTTCAGGTGTCAAAAAGCACTACGCACGTGGTTCACGCGTTCGATACTAATGAATCCAGACATGTCTGGTGAGACATCCCTACTGATGCACCAGTGCTTTCTCACACGCTACACTTCTCTTCCAGTGGCCCTTTCATTTTCCACACTCAGGGTAGTATAATAAATCAGTGCAGGATGGTTAAAGACCTGAGCAGACTGCATGGTTTGGTACTTTTAGATATACATATTTAAAATCACTGTCAGCCCATACAGACATCTGAAATATGCCGATGTATGGATTTCAAATGGGATATGTTTTAATATATTGAATCCCTTTATATTCTACATACCATTTAAATATATATATATATGGCATATACTATATGTCCAAATGTTTGTGGACACCCCTTGTAATGAATGCATTTGGCTACTTTAAGTTGCCCATTGCTAGCACAGATGTGCAAATGCACACACATCTTGTCTAGTCCTGTGAAAGTAACATATAATAAAATACAAGCAGATAGCGCAGGCCTATTGGCACCGTAAATAATGCCAGGCTTGGGCTAGAGGAAATTGGCAATGTATTTCCTGGACAGTGAAGACAATTGCAACAAAAAAAGGATTATCTTAAATTGTCCCACTTTACATATATATATATGTATATATATATAATATCAGTTATATGTACATACCATACATTATTACGTAGCGTTAACTGATATTACATGTATTATTGTGTTTTGTACATATGTATTATCTTTATAATGTATGTATTATCTGTTATTACATATGTATTAACTGCTAAAGCTGCAAAACTCTTTCTACATCATCCCTGCCCAAGGACAAACACTGACTTTACAGAAGAAGGCAACACACCTTTATGCAAAATAAGGTATTAAAGTTTTTTAGAGAGGGAGAGGAGAGGCGAGAGAGAGAGAGAGAGAGAGGCGAGAGAGAGAGAGAGACATAGGGTATTGAGTGTAACACAAATAAAAATGTGGAATATCACAGTGTCCTAAAGTGCACTCTTTTATATAATATTTGGGTGGTCTGAAAGAGGCTATTAGAGCTGTGACATATGAATCGTAGTGATGACCTAGGGGTCAGTGCTGGGATTAGACATAATACAGCTGTAATTGACTTTAAACTGAGTGTTATAAAGAGTAATAACACACCCTTTGTTTTGCTTTGATTACTCTACCCTCCAGACCCCCCCATCCCCCCAGTTCAACTCAGCTTTCTTCCATCATCTCATGTTTTTATAGCAGTTTTATGTTCCATATCAGCACTTTATCACACTAACCTTAATATTATGTAGGTGATGACGAGAAGTTCTGCTAACTGACCATTGCTAGTGAGTCCAGACACAGGCGTGTTACCAAGAAACAATATCATCTATAATGTAAATGATCCAAGTGACAGCTATGAACATTTGACACAGAGATACTCAGAACTTAGTTTGCTTTGTAATATTGATCTCAAACTTATATCAAAGGAAAAAAAGTTTGAGTCGGAGATTTGAACTTGTTTTACATCTAATTCATTTCAAATGGTTGAAATGACCATCTCTGACCATTTTTCTGCAGATTTAAAAATCACAGAACAAAAAACAACAACATTCTTTGTCTCTCACCAAAGCAGGAAAACTGGAATATTGGAATATTGGATTGAACTACTTTCAGTGTTTTATCACCTCATTCATGCTTTTGGAGACACATTCATCCATTTAGGGTAAACCCCTCATTATTTTGACTTCTGATGATGTGCAGTTGCCAGGACACAGAGGATCCATCATCGTGGGTGCTGCCATGCCAGTGCCATAGAGAACACTAATGGGTTCAAGTCTAATGTCTGAAAAAGCTGTCAATGTTTCAGAATGTGTCCATAAATCTTTTGCATTGTATGAAGGACATAAACAGTTATACACATGTTCAGAATTATTTTATGGTGTGTAAGGAGTGCTTTGATGTCTCTCATAGTACTTTGTATTTAGAATTCTTTTTAAATATTGTTCATCATTTCTCATTATTATGGATTGCCACCAAAAAGCAACCACCTGGGATATCATAGCAACAGCCTAGCAACCACTTAGAAACATCATTTCAATTGACTGGGATACCATAGTAACCACTTTGCACAATTATACTAACAACCTGGGATACCATAGCAACCACTTAGCAACACTATAGCATTCACCTAGCAACACAATGGAAACCACATTGAATACCATAGCAGCCATGTAGCAACAATCTGCACTATAGTGGGAACTTTGTTTCTGTTTCTCCTTCAGGAAATGCACGTTCCAGGTTATAGTAATTTTAGTATTGAGAATGAATGAATGAATGAATGAATAGATGAATGAATGAATGAATGAATGAATGAATAGTATTGAGTGTGGCAGTGCATCGGCGGTCAGGGGTCAGATTTCTGTCTGTGAGACGTTTCATGTCCGCGGGTTTACTTCACCTCTTGAACACACATGATGCAGGAAAACTGTGTAAAATCGTATAGGTATAAGTGAATGGGTGTGTGTGCTACCTTGCATTGTTCCCTATCCTGGAGGTATTCTTGTCTTTTGTCCAATGAACTTGTACGAGAAAGACGCCGGTAAGAAGAGATAGTTCATGGCCGTTATAGAGGCTTTAATGGTGTTATAATAATTCTAAATCTCTTATTGCTGAATGTATTTTAACCAGATCCCTTTACGACTTTAGACTTCATTAGCGATTTGAGCGTAACAAGGGGCTTCTGGTTTAGCAGGCTTCTGTGCAAGCTGTCAAGAGCTGCTTTTCCCATCTGCAGCCCTGCTGAAGATCGCGACTTTCTTCTGCTCTGCTCTCCAGTGTTGGATAGGTCTGTGCTGCAGCATGTTCGAATCGTTACCATCAACCAAGCCAAAACCACTTCTCAGCAGCATTCCTCTCTCTCCCTCTCTCTCTCTCTCTCTCCTC